>CM069167.1:1905448-1940714 GCA_035221665.1 Okamejei kenojei
ATTTGGTCCATATCCTTCCCAACCTGTCCTATCCATGCACCAGTCTAACTGTTTCTTAAATGTTGGGACAGTCCCAGCCTCAACTACCTCCTCTGGCAGCTCGTTCCATACACCCACCACCCTCTGTGTGAAAAAGTTGCTGCCTGACCCGCTGAGTTACTCCAGCACTTTGTGTCTATCTTTCATGCTGTATCACCTCGATAAGTTCATGACCCTATGATCCTATGGACTGAGTTTTAATTTAATTTATTTAATTTTTTTTAGTTTAGAGATACAGTGTGGAAACAGGCCCTTCGGCCCACCGATCCCGAACACTAACACTATCCGACACAAACTAGGGACAATTTACATTTTATACCAAGCCAATTAACCTACACACCTGTACGTTTTTGGAGTGTGGGAGGAAACCCTAGATCTCTGGGAAAGTCACGGGAGAACGTACAAACTCCGTACAGACAGCGCCCGTAGTCAGGGTCCAACCCGGGTCTCTGGCGCTGTGAGGCAGCAACTCTACCGCTGCGCCTCCGTGCCTCTAGGAGTTGATGACCCTATGATCCCATGGACTCTATGACTTGGTGAGTCTAACGCAAGGCGTTGGGTGGGATATCACCAACACTGACTCTGCGACCTTCGAACATCGACAGATTCCACTCTGTACCCGCTAGCTCCAATGAAATAAATAAATATAACTGGACTGGGCTCTAAAATATGCATCTCATTGAGTATTGATTTGTGTGCAGAGCCCCTCTCTCAACCCAGACTGTGTGTCTCTGTCCTCTGTCATTGAGGCTGACCATGAACAGGCATTTCAATTAGCTTTCAACATAATTAATTCTTGCTTAAGATGGGGACATGATGGATGTAGTCCATTATCTAATGGCTTTGGAGAGGGAGCAGTGTAGGGACGTCTGCCCAAGGTTCTCCACAACAAGCGATCTGTTGTAGCGTTGGGGCTGTGCGCTCGCTCCCTGCCAAAGTAATCACTTACACGGGCTCCTCATCAATTCATGCACATCTCCCCGGCCAGCATGACTCCAGCCGCTAACTGCGGGCTCGGCTAACCTTGGATAAGCGCAAACCTGCCAACGTCACTCCCAACTGGGGGACACCAAGAGGCAGCAGATGCTGGAGTCACCAGCGAAAATAAAAAAAAAAACACGCACAAAGTGCTGGAGGAACTCAGCGGGTCGGGCAGCGTCTGTGGAGGGAATAGACTGCAAGTGCAACGGCAACGTTTAAAAGACAGTCGGAAATTCACATGGATAGGAAAGGTTTAGTGCGTACGAAACGTCACCCATTCCTTCTCGACAGAGATGCTGCCTGTCCCGCTGAGTTCCTCCAGCATTTTGTGTCTATCTGCGAATTAGACCAGCATCTGCAGTTCTTTCATACGCAAAGCTTCGTGTGTGGTGGGTGTATGGAACGAGCTGTCAGAGGTGTTACAAAATGCGGGTCAGGCAGCATCTGTGGAGAACATGGATAGGTGACGTTTCACAGAGTGCTGGAGTAACTCAGCGGGTCAGGCAGCATCTGTGGAGAACATGGATAGGTGACGTTTCACAGAGTGCTGGAGTAACTCAGTGGGTCAGGCAGCATCTGTGGAGAACAAGGATAGGTGATGTTTCATAGAGTGCTGGAGGTAACTCAGCGGGTCAGGCAGCATCTGTGGAGAACATGGATAGGTGACGTTTCACAGAGTGCTGGAGTAACTCAGCGGGTCAGGCAGCATCTGTGGAGAACATGGATAGGTGACGTTCAGGGTCAGAACCTGACCTTTCTCCAAGGATTCTCTAAGGGTCCAGACACGAAACGGCACCTATCCATGTTCTCCAGAGATGCTGCCTGACCCGCTGAGTTACTCCAGCACTCTGTGTCTTTCCTTGGCAAATTAGCATCTGCATTTTCTTGTTTCTGCCAGGGAGGGGAGGTATTTGAAGCAGGTACTATAACAACAAGGACAGGTACACGGACAGGGAAGGTTTAGAGGGATAGGAGCCAAATGTGGGCATATGGGACTAGCTAAGATGTGGCCACTTGGTTGGCATGGATGAGTTTGGCCAAATGGCCTGTTCATATGTTGTACCACTCTATAGGATTCACTTCAGCAGTGTCCCAGTTCAGAATTCCGGTTACACCAGTATTGGGCATTACAGGAATAAGCTGAGTAATTATCCGGGCATCATTCCAGGGAGAAACTACCTGGGGAACAATTCCATCTCATGCTGACATTTTAGCTACAAGCCTCAGAGACAGGGCTCATCATCTCCTCAATCAGGCTGGCACGGTGGCGCAGCGGGTGGAGCTGCTGCCTCACAGCGCCAGAGACCCGGGTTCATCCCGGCTACGGGTGCTGTCTGTACGGAGTTTGCACGTTCTCTCCTGTGACCCGCGTGGGTTTTCTCCGGGTGCTCCGGTTTCCTCCCACACTCCAAAGACGTGCGTGTTTGTAGGTTAATTGGCCTCGGTAATATTGTAAACTGTCCCTAGCGTGTGTGTGGGATGGTGTTAGTGTGCGGGGATCGCTGGTCGGCACGGACTCGGTGGGCCGAAGGGCCTGTTTCCGCGCTGTATCTCTAAACTAAACTGAACTAAAAAAAAGCTTGTTGCTGTACCTCAGTACATGTGACAATAAATTAAACTCAAAGGGCCTGTTCCCGCATTATTGGGGGGGCAGGGTGGCGCAGCGGGTAGAGTTGCTGCCTCACAGCGCCAGAGACCCAGGTTCAATCCTGACTGCGGGTGCTGTCTGTATGGTGTTTTGACGTTCTCCCCGTGACCCGCGTGGGTTTTCTCCGGGTGCTCCTGGTTCCTTCCACATTCCCAAGACGCGCGGGTTTGTATGTTAATCGGCTTCAGTAACTTGTCCCAATGCTTCACAGAACATAATCCAAGTTTGTCAAACCTCACCTGCAATTGTAGAGTCATTGAGTGATACAGTGTGGAAACAGGCCCTTCAGCCCAACTTGACCACACCGGCCAACATGTCCCAGCTACACTAGTCCTACCTGCTTGCGTTTGGCCCATATCCCTCCAAAGCTGTCCGATCCATATGCCTAAAGAGAAGGAATGGGTGACGTTTCAGGTCGAGACCCTTCAACCCAAAACATCACCCATTCCTTCTCTCTAGAGATGCTGCCTGTCGCGCTGAGTTACTCCAGCTTTTTGTGTCTATCTTCAGTTTAAACCAGCGTCTGCAGTTCCTTCCTGCACTATCCATCCACCTGTCTAACTGTTTCTTAATCATTGGGATAGTCCCTGCCTCAACTACCTCCTCCGGCAACTCGTTCCGTATACCCAGGTGGAGATCATGGCTGTGGGGGCTAGTATGGGCAGTGTGGGCCGAATAGCCTCCTCCTCCTCATCTACAATTAGGAGCCCTAGAGCCAAGCGGAGGGTTGAGAAGCAAGTCATTTCGCTGGTGAACAGGCAAACGGCACAGAAGCGAACAGGGCTGGCAGTTCTCCGTGCTTGTAGCCCAGGGAACAGTAAGTGACGGCTGACAGCTATTTAGATTGGAATCGCAGTAAAAAGGCTCCAAAGACTCTTTCTGTGGCTGCCTACAGACGTCTCATAGAATTTGAACGGACGGCAATCACCAGCCCCCGACTATAGCTGGAGGGCAGAGACAGGAGAGATATCACGGTTTAATGTACATTCAGGTCATAAAGGTCGGTAGTGTTTGGAGCCGAACAAGGCCATTCGGCCCATTCAACCATGGCTGGTCTATCTCTCCCTCCTAACCCCATTCTCCTGCCTTCCTGACACCCGTACTAATCAAGAATCTATCTCTCTCTGCCTTAAAGTTATCCACTGACTTGGCCTCCACAGCCGACTGTGGCAAAGAATTCCACAGATTCAACACCCTCTGACTAAAGAGATTCCTCCACAAATTCCTGTTAACTGGTCGTATTATTGATTATCTCTGCCTTGAAACTCCGGACAATCCTCACTGTCAAAGCTGCCACAGCCAGACATAAAAACAGTTTTTATCCACGAGTAGTTGCTCTACTCAACAGCCAAAAATCTGTAGCCTCCCTTTGATCTGGTGTTTTGTTGGTTCACACGCTTGATCAATGGTGTTTTATCATTAACGTTTTATTATTATTAATGTTTAGTGTTTTCCTGAATCATTCGTAACTGTCACTGTATGTCATGTTGTTACTTGTGGGCGGAGCACCAAGGCAAATTCCTTGTATGTGAATACTTGGCCAATAAACTTACTTACTCACTTAAAAAATCCACTGACTTGTGGCCTCCACAGCCTTCTATGGCAAAGAATTCCACAGATTCACCACCCTCTGACTAAAGAAATTCCTCCTCATCTCTTTCCTAAAGGAACATCCTTTAATTCTGAGGCTGTGACCTCTAGTCCTAGACTCTCCCACTAGTGGTAACATCCTCTCCACATCCACTCTATCCAGGCCTTTTACTGCACAGTTCAGGTCACCAAGGATGTCAGTAAGTTGTAAAAGGGTGCAGGAGAGATTGACCAGCATGTTACCTGGGCTTGTGGGCTGGAGTTACAGGGAGAGGTTGGACCGGCTGGGACTTTATTCTTTGGAGCGTAGGAGGCTGAGGGGTGACCTTATTGAGGTGTACAAGATCATGAGGGGCACGGATAAAGTAAAGTCACAGTCTGTTCCCCAGGTTAGAGGATTCTAAAACTAGAGGGCGCAGGCTTAAAGTGAGAGGACAGAGATTTAAGGGACAATTTTTCCACTCAGAGGGTAGTCCATATCTGGAACGAGCTGCCAGAAGAAGCTACAGAAGCAGATACAATTATGACTTTTCGGAGAGTTTTGAACAGATATATGGTTGGGAAGGGTTTCGAGGGATGTGGGCAAATGGGACTTGCATGATTCCAGTCTGATCGGCAGAGACACAATGGGCCGAATGGGCCTGTTCCCGTACTATGACTGTGTGAGGATCACCGTCTATGGATCAAGCCTTTGTAGTTGGACATCATTCTAACGCAGGTGTGAGTGACATGGTTCGCTGCTCACCCTCAGCCCGTTGACTGGAGCGCGGGGAGAGGGATGTGGGGAGGGGGTGGTGGTACCTTGATGTGAAGCTTCACCGGAGACCAGCAACTCACTCAGTGCGGCAGTGGTGAAGAAACAAGAGACAATAGGTGCAGGAGGAGGCCATTCGGCCCTTCGAGCCAGCACCGCCATTCAATGTGATCACGGCTGATCATCCCCAATCAGTTCCCCATTCCTGCCTTCTCCCCATATCCCCTGACTCCGCTATTTTTAAGAGCCCTATCTAGCTCTCTCTTGAAAGCATCCAGAGAACCTGCCTCCACCGCCCTCTGAGGCTGAGAATTCCACAGACTCACCACTCTCTGTGAGAAAAAGTGTTTCCTCGTCTCCGTTCTAAATGGCTTACTCCCTTAAACGGACTCTCCTCCCTTCCCACTGTCGCAACATGCTTACAATGGCTTGTTCCTTTATTACCCATCGCTTTTTTGCATATCTTTTCCCTGGATCCCTGACCAGTCTGAAAAGGGTCTCGACCGAAACGTCGCCTGCTCCTTAATGCTGCACCCGCTGAAGCTGTTGTGTACCCTCTAAACTGTGACCCCTGGATCTGGATTCCCCCAACATCAGGAACATGTTTCCTGCCTCTAGCGTGTCCAAACCCTTAATAATCTTATATGTTTCAATAAGATCCCCTCTCATCCCTCATCCTTCTAAACCCCAGAGTGTACAAGCCCAGCTGCTCCATTCTCTCAGCATATGACAGTCCCCCAATCCCGGGAATTAACCTTGTAAACCTACGCTGCACTCCCTCAATAGCAAGAATGTCCTTCCTCAAATTAGGAGATCAAAACTGCACACAATACTGCAGGAGATCTTGGGAGGAAGACCTCCATCTTAGTTTAGAGATACAGCGTGGAAACAGGCCCTTCGGCCCACCGAGTCCGTGCCGACCAGCGATCCCTGCACAGTAACACTACCCTACACACACACACACAGACACACACACACACACTAGGGACAATTTTACATTTACATTTACACCAATTAACCTACAAAACCTGCACGTATTTGGAGTGAGGGAGGAAACCTGAACACTGGAGAAAACCCTCGCAGCTCACGGGGAGAACGTATAAACTCCGTACAGACAGCACCCGTGGTCGGGATCGAACCCGGGTCTCCGGCGCCGTGAGGCAGCAACTCTACCGCGCGTGGCGTTAGAGATACAACAAAATGGACCTTCCAACAAAAAGGCAACACGGACCAGCTCCACCATTGCCCGATGCCGATCCCAACCCCGATCCCAATCCCAATCCCGATCCCAATCCCGATCCCAATGCCAATCCCAATGTCAATCCCAATGACAATCCCAATCCCAATCCCGATCCCAATGTCAATCCCAATGACAATCCCAATCCCAATTCCGATCCCGATCCCGATCCCGATCCCAATCCCGATCCCAATCCCGATCCCAATCCCAATCCCAATCCCAATCCCGATCCCAATGTCAATCCCAATGACAATCCCAATCCCAATTCCGATCCCGATGCCAATCCCAATCCCAATCCCAATCCAACTCACGGAGGTGGCCTCCAGGATGTCTCTCCACAGGGTGGTGTCCTCAGTGAAGTCGGAGAACTCCAGCAGGTTGTCCAAGACCACCTGGCCGATGAGGTCATGGCGCGAGAAGCGGTCAAAGTCATAGATGCTGAAGTGAAGCTTGCGGTTCTGGAGCTCGTTGAAGGGCACGCTGAACTGGAAGATCTCGTTGAAGATGGGGTTCAGGGTCTTGCGGTGGACCTTGGTCTGAAACTTCTTCTTGCGGTCGGGCAGCAGGTAGATCTTGACGTAAGGGTCGGAGAAGCCGTTGGCATCTTTGGCGGGCAGGTCGAGGGCCTTGAGGATCTTGACCACCAGTTGCTCCGTGGCGTAGGTGTAACGCAGGAGGAAGTTGATCCTCCCACAGTTGACCTTCTGGTGCTTCTTGGCCTCTGCATCGATCGATCGCTGCTTGTACAGCTCGGGCTTGATCTGCCCGATGCTGGTCACCTGCTCCACCTTCTCCTCAGCCTGGGTGACAAAGTCCGGGCTGCTCAGCTGCTGCGGGATGGGCCTCGGCAGCGAATTAAACCTGCAAGGGAAGAAGGAAGAAGGTTCGGCAACTCTCGCCAACAGATGCGGCGCAGGAAGCATTTTATCGCCACGCCTCGCAGCGCGGTTCGCCAACAATTCCATCCGAGAGCCGCAAGGGAAAGCAGCAAATTGTGGACGCAGCCCCAATTTGCAATTTACAGAAGCCAATTAACCTACAAACCTCCACTTCCATGTTCCTGATGTTGGGGGAGTCCAGCACCAGACTCCCCCAACTCCATACTGTGAAATATTGCTCACTAGGGCTTGCCATCTTCTTGCCGTTTTTGTTATTTGTTATTCATTAATATTTATCTGATGCGTTGGCGCTCCACTCGGGCAGCGCGCCTGAACTTTTGTTGTAAGTATTTACAATGATAATAAAGTTTATTATTATTTTTATTAGAAACGGCGGCTAAAAACGTAACATTCTAACCAAGCTTTTAACTGGCTTTACTTCCTTTGTCCTTTTACACTCAGTTTTATATTTTATATTTTTATATAAATCTATACTTTTAATGGGCCTGTCCCACTTACGCGACTTTCGCGGCGACTGCCGGCGCCCGTCACAGGTCGTTGCGGGTCAGCGAAAATGGTCAACGTACGACAATGGGCGACTATTCACGACCAGGCAGGCCACATGTCGTGGGGTGAAGCCCGTGCGGTCGTGAGTAGTCGCCCAAAGAGTCGCACCTTGTTCTGGTCGCCGCTGGATTTTCAACGCTGAACATTTTCGCCGACCTATGACGGGTGTCGGCAGTCACTGAAAAAGTCACGTAAGTGGGACTGACCCATAACACTTCCCTGAGGGCAGAAGGGCAACCATGTGCTGTGTGCGGGATGAGATGAGTCCTTTAGTATGCGTGATGCCTTCCAATAGACAATAGGAGGAGGCCATTCGGCCCTTCGAGCCAGCACTGCCATTCAATGTGATCATGGCTGATCATCCCCAATCAGTACCCCGTTCCTGCCTTCTCCCCATATCCCCTGACTCCGCTATTTTTAAGAGCCCTATCTAGCTCTCTCTTGAAAGCATCCAGAGAACCGGCCTCCACCGCCCTCGGAGGCAGAGAATTCCACAGACTCACCACTCTCTGTGAGAAAAAGTGTTTCCTCGTCTCCGTTCTAAATGGCTTACTCCTTATTCTTAAACTGTGGCCCCTGGTTCTGGACTCCCCCAACATCGGGAACATGGAGGTGGAGGTTTGTAGGTTAGTTGGCTTCTGTAAATTGCAAACTATCCCGAGTCTGTGTCGGGTTGTGCTAGTGTACGGGGGGGTGCGGGCTCGGTGGGCCGAAGGGTCTGTTTCCACGCTGTATCACTAAAGTCTAAAGGAAGGGCTGGGGCGCCTCTCATTGACACTCTCATTGACCACTAAATGTTCCCCAGTGTGTAGTTGAGTGGTGGACTCGCGGGCTGGTCTGGGCAATGTGGGTTGGATGGGTCACTCCATCATGTTTCCATGTTTCTAGATCGCACCTTGTGGCTGGGGTCTGTGCGGAGACCTGCTGCTGGGAGTGTGCGTTGGGCAGGCTGTTCTCCTTGCTCGCCGCGCTGGTGTCCACGGGGATGTCCGGGGACGTCTGGCTGACCTTGATGCTGGACTCAGGGTAGGACTCGAGGTCCAGGTAGCTGCGCTCGGGCATCTCGGGCCCACTGTCCACCCTCTCCACGGCCAGGTCAGTGAAGTGGGAGTGGTGGTGGTGCAGGTGGTGGTGGAGGGGCTGGTGGTGGTGCTGGTGGTGCGAGTCCTTGCGCGGAGGATTCAGGCCCTTGTCCCGCCATGGGACCCAGCACAGCTTCCACGAGACGAAGAGCGACACCCCAAGCAGCACGATGCCGCAGAAGGTGACGATGACCGACAGCAGGCTGACCGAGATGTCTGTGGGGCGGGGAACGCAGCATCAGCAACGGCGTACACTTCCCCCACCCCACCCCGCACCCCCCCCACACCTCCACACCCCCACACCCCGCGCCCCTCCCCCACACCCCCGCCCACACCCCCCCGCCCCCCCCCCCCCCCCCCCGACACCCCCGCCCCTCCCCCCACACCCCCCCCCACCCCCGCCCCTCCCCCCACCCCACACTCCACATCTCCCCACCCAACACCTCACACTCCCCCCACCCAACACGCCCCCCGCCTCACACCCACACCTCCTCCCCCCCCTCGACCCACATCGCTGGACGGCGCGGAGATCTCGGAGAAAGCCCGCGCAGGTCATGGGGGAGAACGTACAAACTCCGTACAGACAGCACCCGCAGTTGGAATGGAACCCGTGCCTCAGGCGCTGTGAGGCAGCAGCTCCACCCGCTGCGCTCATCTTTCTACCACATCCGTAAATACATCCACATGCAAATATCTTTGGCAATTTACTATTTATGACTGCATCGAGTCTGTCCCTGGAATAAACCTATGCATCTTTATACAGTCAGCGCTCTGACACAGTCACTATCGGGTAAGGTGTCACACTCAATGGGAACTCGATAGACTGAGCAATGGCCACAGATCTGTTCAAAACTAAATCACTATCCCGAGCTGTGTAATTAAGTCTAATTCAGTAATTAAACCCCAAGTCTATCCATCTCGGTGTGTCTGCAGCTAAATAATGTATTGAATTGCTAATAAATAATAAATCCAACCACACACCTTTAATATCACCAACTAGAGAGCGGAGTCAGGGGATATGGGGAGAAGGGGTACACAAAAGGCTGGAGAAACTCAGCGGGTGCAGCAGCATCTAAGGAGCGAAGGAGATAGGCGACGTTTCGGGTCGAGACCCTTCTTCAGACTGGTCAGGGATCAGGGAAACGAGAGATATAGACGGTGATGTGGAGAGATAAGGAACAATGAATGAAAGATATGCAAAAAAGTATCGATGATAAAGGGAACAAGCCATTGTAAGCTGTTTGTAGTGTGAAAATGAGAAGCTGGTGCGACTAGGGTGGGGGAGAGATAGAGAGAGAGGGAATGCCAGGGCCCGAGGGCTGAGGAAGAGGTGGGAAGGGGAGGAGACAGCAAGGGTTAACAGAATTGAGAAAAATTCAATGTTCAAGCCCAAAGGATGCAGACTCCCCAAGCGGAATATGAGGTGCTGTTCCTCCAGCTTGCGGTGTTGCTCACTCTGGCCGTGGAGAAGGCCCAGGACCGAGAGGTCGGATGCGGAATGGGAGGGGGAGTTGAAGTGCTGAGCGACCGGGAGGTCGGGTTGGTTATTGCGGACCGAGCGGAGGTGTTCGGCGAAGCGATCGCCAAGCCTCCGCTTGGTCTCACCAATATAGATCATCTGGCATCTGGAGCAGCGGATGCAGTAGATGAGGTTGGAGGAGGTGCAGGTGAACCTCTGTCAGACCTGGAAGGACTGCTTGGGTCCCTGAAAGGAGTGGAGGGGGGAGGTGAAGGGACAAGTGTTGCATTTCCTGCGGTTGCAAGGGAAAGTGCCCGGGGAAGGGGTAGAGTGGGAGGGGAGGGAAGAATTGACAAGGGAGTTGCGGAGGGAGCGGTCTTTGCGGAAGGCAGACGGGGGGGAGATGGGAAGATGTGGCGGGTGGAGGGGTCACGTTGGAGGTGGCGAAACTGGTGGAGGACTATTATGTTGTATTTGCCGGCTGGTGGGGTGAAAGGTGAGGACCAGGGGGACTCTGCCCTGTTTGCGAGTGGGGGGAATGGGGAGAGAAGGCAGTGTTGCGGGGTATGGAGGAGACCCTGGTGCGAGCCTCATCTATAGTGGGGGAGGGGAATCCCCCTTCTCTGAAGAATGAGGCCATTTGTGATGCCCTGGTGTGGAACACCTCATCCTGGGAGCAGATGCGGCGTAGACGGAGGAATTGGGAATAGGGGATTGAGTCCTTACAGGAAGCAGGGTGGGAGGAAGAGTAGTCCAGGTAGCTGTGGGAGTCAGTTGGTTTGTAGTGGAGGTCGGTCAGGAGTGTATCACCTGCAATAGAGATGGTGAGGTCAAGGAATGGTAGGGAAATGTCGGAAATGGTCCAAGTGTATTTGAGTGCCGGATGGAAGTTGGTGGTGAAATGGATGAAGTCAGTCAGTTGTGTGTGGGTGCAGGAGGTGACACCAAAGCAGTCGTCGATGTAACGGAGGTAGAGGTCGGGGATGGGGCCCTGGTACGCCGAGAACAAGGATTGTTCGACGTACCCGACAAAGAGGCAAGCGTAGCTGGGGCCCATGCGTGTGCCCATAGCTACGCCTTGTGTTTGGAGGAAATGGGAGGAGTCAAAAGAGAAGTTATTGAGGGTAAGGACCAAATCCGCTAGGCGGAGGAGGGTGTCAGTGGACGGGTATGGGTTGCTCCTCTGGTCGAGGAAGAACCGGAGGGCTTTGAGACCGTCCTGGTGGGGGATGGAGGTGTAGAGTGACTGGGCATCCATGGTAGGGAGAAGGCAGGAACGGGATGCTGAATGGGGATGATCAGCCGTGATCACATTGAATGGTGGCGCTGGCTGGAAGGGCCGAATGGCCTCCTCCTGCACCTGTTGTGTATTGACAAGACGGCCTGGTTGTAATCATGCATGTGCACGAAGGAATCCGTCTGAAGGAGCGTCTCGGCCCGAAACGTTGCCTGTTTCCTTCGCTCCATAGATACTGCCGCACCCGCTGAGTTTCTCCAGCACTTTTGTCTACCAACGAACTGCAGACGCTGGTTTACACCGCAGATAGACACAAATGCCCGAAACTCAGCGGGACGGGCAGCGTCTCTGGAGATAAAGAATGGGTGATGTTTCAGGTCAAGACTCTTCTTCAGACCAATCGTGAATTGTCTTTCCGCTGACTGGCTAGCAAGTGACACAAAGGCTTTTCACCGTACCTCGGTACACGTGACAATAAACTAGACTTTAGCTATTTAGAGTCACAGACACATACTGCATGGAAACAGGCCCTTTGACGCAACCAGCCCATGCTGACCAACATGCCCCATCTAGGCTATTCTGTCTGCGATTGGCCCACACCCTCTACACCAATATATCCATGTACCTGGCCAAATATCTTATAAATGATCACAGAGTTTATACATTTCTGCAATCACATAGCCCACTGCCAATGCTGGCGTTACTGCTCTTGGTCAATACCCTCCAGAAAGATTGAAGTTTCTTTCTGACATTCACAGTAAATGTTTAGTTTAGTTTAGTTCAGAGATGCAGCATGGAAACAGGCCCTTTGTTCCACCGAGATCACCCGTTCACACTGGTTCCACATTTTCCCACTTTCTCATCCACTCCCTACACACTAGGGAGGGCAACTTACAGAGGGACAATTAACCTACAAACCCGCAGCTCTTTGGGACGAGGAAGGAAACCGGAGCACCCGGAGGAAACCCACGCGGTCACAGGGAGAACGTGCAAACTTCACACACAGCCAGCAGCCGGGGTCAGGATCGAACCCGGGTCTCTGGTGCAGGATAAAGGGAATAATGTTCAGTGCAAGGTGAAGCAGGAAAAGTCCGATCAAGGATAGTCCGAGGGTCACCAGTGAGTAGTTCAGCACCCTCTCTGGTTGTGGTAGGTTGGTTCAGTTGCCTGACAACAGCTGGGAAGACACTGCCCCTGAATCTGGAGGTGTGCGTTTGTTTTCACACTTCTGTACCTCTTGCCCGATGGGAGAGGGGAGAAGAGTGGCCGGGGTGAGACTGGTCCTTGATGATGCTGCTGGCCTTGCCGGGGCAGCAACAAGGGAAGGGGGGTAGGGGAGAGGGGGGAGGGGGGGGCAGTGGAGAGGGGGTGGGGGAAGGGGAGGGTTGTAGGGGTGAGGTGGCCTCTATCGAGGCGATGGTGATGGCGATATCTGCTGGGTGGGTGGCAGCACTGCTTGGTGCTGTGCCTGGGACGTGGCAGTCTGCCACAGCAGCTCATGTGTCGGGCTGCATGCTAAACAGCTGCCGGTGAGAGAGAGCTGTCTACCGCTGTAATTACACTGCGAGGTCCCAGTGCTGCAGCAGGGGCGCATTTACAGCCCGCACTGCACTGAATCACTCATTGCTTATCGCAGGGAGAACCACAGGCTGGGCTGGGCTGGGCTGGGCCGGGCTGGGCTGGGCTGGGCTGGGCTGGGCTGGCCTGGGCTGGCCTGGGCTGGGCTGGGCTGGGCTGGGCTGGGCTGGGCTGGGGCAGGAGGGGACTGGGAAGGAACGGGTTACAGGCCCGGTAAATGCAAGAACACACAGAGAGATGTTGTAGGAACGAACTGCAGATGCTGGTTTACAGCGAAGAGAGACTCAGAGTGCTGGAGTAACTCAGCGGGTCAGGCAGCATCTGTGGGGAACATGGATAGGTGACGTTTCACAGAGTGCTGGAGTAACTCAGTGGGTCAGGCAGCATCTGTGGAGAACATGGATAGGTGACGTTTCACAGAGTGCTGGAGTAACTCAGCGGGTCAGGCAGCATCTGTGGAGAAGAAGGAAGGGTGATGTTTCGGGTGGGGAAGTGTCTGACCAATGATACTGCCTGACCCGCTGAGTTACCCCGGCACTTTGTGTCGATGTTTGGTTGGGCCAAAAGGCCTGTTTCCGTGACTCTATCGTCAATAGACCCTAGGACTGACCAAAACTGTACACAGGTACCGTCCGACTAGAATCCTACTGTATCTACAGAGTTACCGCTCCCAATTGTAAAGCCTCAGTCTAACTTACAATCTATAATATTTCACCCTCTCTGTGTCTCATAGAAACATAGAAAATAGGTGCAGTAGGAGGCCATTCGGCCCTTCGAGCCAGCACCGCCATTCATTGTGATCATGGCTGATCGTCCCCTATCAATAACCCGTGCCTGCCTTCTCCCCATATCCCCTGATTCCACTAGCCCCTATCACATGATCACAGATACCTCTTTGAAAGTTACCGAATAGTGAAAGCCCTGGATGGAGTGGATGTGAAGACGATGCTTCCACTAGTGGGAGAGTCTAGGACCAGAGGGCACAGCCTCAGAATTAAAGGGCGTTCTTTTAGGGAGATGAGGAGAAATTTCTTTAGTCAGTGGGTGGTGAATCTGTGGGATTCATTGCCACAGACGGCTGTGAAGGCCAGGTCAGTGGATATATTTATGGCGGAGATTGACAAATTCTTGATTAGTGCGGGCGTCAGGGGTTATGGGGAGAAGGCAGGAGAGTGGGGTTAGGAGGGAGAGATAGATCAGCCACGATTGAATGGCAGAGTAGACTCGATGGGCTAATTCTGCTCCTATAATTTATGAAGTCATGAACTTATGAACAATCAGTCAATAACCAGTCACCTCTGAATCCAAGTTCCTTCCACATTGAGGGGAAGATAGTCTTTGCCAACGGCCAAGAGAGCTGCCAGTTACGTCTCCAAGTCCCACCCACGCCTGGCAACAGCCTCATTAGTTTTTTGTACAAAACTTCATAACATACACCATTAGCTTAATGATTTTTCACTGAGGCAAATGATGCTTGGCTGAGGAAAATACGAGGCATCCACATCAGCCTGGTCCTGGTCCCAAACCGGGATGGAAGGCAGCGACAAGGGGTGTTGGGGTACGGGTGTCAGAGGTTACGGGGAGAAGGCAGGACAATGGGGTTAGGAGGGAGAGATAGATCAGCCATGATTGAATGGCGGAGTAGACTTGATGGGCCGAATGGCCTAATTCTGCTCCTATCTCCTTTGACAATAGACAGTGGGTGCAGGAGTAGGCCATTTGGTCCAACTAACACACTGAAGAAGGGTTTTGGCCCAAAACATGGCCTATTTCCTTCGCTCCATAGATGCTGCTGCACCCGCTGAGTTTCTCCAGCACTTTTTTCTACTATCCTACACACACTGGGGACAATGTTATATTTATGCCAAGCCCTTCGAGCCAGCACCGCCATTCAATGTGATCATGGCTGATCATCCCCAATCAGTGCCCCGTTCCTGCCTTCTCCCCATATCCCCTGACTCCGCTATCTTTAAGAGCCCTATCTAGCTCTCTCTTGAAAGTATCCAGAGAACCGGCCTCCACCGCCCTCTGAGGCAGAGAATTCCACAGACTCACCACTCTCTGTGAGAAAAAGTGTTTCCTCGTCTCCGTTCTAAATGGCTTACTCCTTATTCTTAAACTGTGGCCCCTGGTTCTGGACTCCCATATAACCATATAACAACCATATAACCATATAACAATTACAGCACGGAAACAGGCCCTCTCGGCCCTTCCAGTCCGTGCCGACCATTTGTTTTCCCCTAGTCCCATCTACCTGCACTCAGACCATACCCCTCCATTCCCTTCACGTCCATATACCTATCCACTTTACTCTTAAATGTTAAAATCGATCCTGCCTCCACCACTTCTGCTGGAACCTGATTCCACACAGCCACCACCCTCTGAGTAAAGAAGTTCCCCCTCACGTTACCCCGAAACCTCTGTCCCTTAATTCTCATGTCATGCCCTCTTGTTTGAATCTTCCCTACCCTCAATGGGAAAAAAAACGTATCCACGTCAACTTTGTCTATTCCCTTTCATCATTTTAAAGACCTCAATCAAGTCCCCCCTTAACCTTCTGCGCTCCAAAGAATAAAGACCTAACTTGTTCAACCTTTCTCTGTAACATAGTTGCTGGAACCCTGGCAACATTCTAGTAAATCTCCTCTGTACTCTCTCTATTTTGTTGACATCCTTCCTATAACTAGGCGACCAAAATTGTACACCATACTCCAGAATTGGTCTTACCAATGCCTTGTACAATTTTAACATTACTTCCCTACTCCTATATTCAATACTCCGATTTATATAAGGCCAGCACACCAAAGGCTTTCTTTACCACCCTATCTACATGCGATTCCACCTTCAGGGAACTATGCACAGTTATTCCTAGATCAGGGAACTATGCACAGTTATTCCTAGACGTGGGGAACATACCCCACCCCTCACGCCAGTTCCCCCCCTCCCCCTCCCCCTCCCCTTCCCTCGTGGTGTTCCCCACACACTGTGTCCACCCTCCAGTGGCCTGTTGGCCTGTGGGATGTCGCTCGCGGTTCCCTGGCGCGTGTGTCCTTACCCGTCTCGATGTGCCGTGTGCGGTCTCGGTCGCGGAGGAGGTAGGAGAACTCGATGCACTTCTCGTTGCTGTGGTGCCCCCTCAGTCCGAAGCACAACTCATCGACCAGCGCCAGCGCGTTCCTGCAAAGATCTTCCTCCCCGTCTCCCGACATCTCGCCACAGCATCGCCTTCACGGCGGGCGGGCGGGCACTGAAGGGGGGCTGACGGTGGCAACCACAGGGCGGGGGCTGTCTGTCCGTTGAGGGGAGGGATGGGGGGAGAGAGCCAGGCCAGGGGTGGACTCTCGATGAAAGACCGGTCAACCGGAGATGAAGGTTCCTCAGCTCCAACCGGCAGCTCGAGGCCGGGTCTGGGGATGGTCTTGACCGAGACGTGGACCTTCTAGGTCAGGTCTCCACCCTCCATCCTCAGTCTTCAATGTGGAAAAGGGAGAGGTCCAATGATGGCGGAGTGCAGAACGTCTGAAGGTCGGAGCTCAAGAACGACCACGGTCAACTCGAGGCTCCAGACCGAGCAAAGTCCAAGCTCGTCACCCCCAACCCTCCACTGGTCAGCGGGCAGAAGGTCATCCACGCTCCTAGATTTCCCGGATCAGAGTTCACGTTGGCTTGGTGGGTGGTGGTGGGGTGGGGTGGGGGGGGGGGGGGGCGGGTTGGGAGAGGAGAGAAGGGAGGGAGGGGACTTTAGCCGAGGGATCACCAGCCTCCGGATATCCGGCTTGCCTGCTGCTCCACGTGACCCGGGCAGGCGACAACCGGGAACCTTCTCATGATCTTCTCAAGGCTGGACGGGTTGAGATTGAGGGAACACAAAGCCAATCGCTGGCCCTATTCCACCCCCTCCAAAAAGAAAGATTGTGGACCAGGAACTCTGCTGATGGAGAGAGGCATCGATAATTCCAAGATCTTTGGCAAACCTCCCTTTAATTTCTGTTGCAATTGATTACCATTGAAAGAAGCGAGGTGCTTAGCCGAATGATAAATCTCTCTCGCAGCTAGAAGTCATTCTGAAGGTGGATTCTCTGCTTCCTAGCCTGCAAGGCAGAGATGGAGAAAGTGGTAAGGATTGGTGCTGAGACAAAACATCTTTCTCAGTGGCTGCAGCAGCGTCACATAACACCCGTCTCCCAAATATATCTCAGCTCACCCACACCGTGTTTCAGCACAGAAGGCATACGGGCGCAGCGGGTAGAGCTGCTGCCTCACAGCGCCGGAGACCTTGGTTCGATCCCGGCCACGGGCGCTGTCTGTACGGAGTTTGTACCTTCTCCCCGTGACCTGTGTGGGTTTTCTCCGGGTGCTCCGGTTCCCTCCCACACTCCAAAGAGGCACATGTTTGTAGGCTAATTGGCTTCAGTAAAAATTGTAAATTGTCCCCAGTGTGTGTAGGATGGCGCTAGTGTGCGGGGATCGCTGGTCGGCACGGACCAGGACCTGTTTCCATGCTGTATCTCCAAACTAAACTAATCTGTCAATGCTGGTTCATACCAAAGCTACACAAAGTGCTGGAGTAACTCAGCAGGTCAGACAGACAGCATCTGTGGAGAAAAGGAATAGGTAACTCAAATTATGGGTCTGATGTAGGGTCCCGACCTGAAATATCACCTATCCATGTTCTCCACAGATGCTGCCTGACCCGCTGAGTTACTCCAGCACTCTGTGAAACGTCACCTATCCATGTTCCCCACAGATGCTGCCTGACCCACTGAGTTACTCCAGCACTCTGTGAAACGTCACCTATCCATGTTCTCCACAGATGCTGCCTGACCCGCTGAGTTACTCCAGCACTCTGTGAAACGTCACCTATCCATGTTCTCCACAGATGCTGCCTGACCCGCTGAGTTACTCCAGCACTCTGTGAAATGTCACCTATCCATGTTCCCCACAGATGCTGCCTGACCCGCTGAGTTACTCCAGCACTCTGTGAAACGTCACCTATCCATGTTCCCCACAGATGCTGCCTGACCCGCTGAGTTACTCCAGCATTTTGCGTCTACCATACGTTGCCTGAACACAAGCCATCCCCATCAAAGATAGACACAAAATGCCGGAGTAACTCAGCGGGACAGGCAGCATCTCTGGAGAGAAGGGATGGGGGACGTTTTGG
The DNA here is from genome assembly GCA_035221665.1 of Okamejei kenojei. NCBI lineage: Eukaryota > Metazoa > Chordata > Chondrichthyes > Rajiformes > Rajidae > Okamejei > Okamejei kenojei. The sequence goes on from CM069167.1 coordinate 1,923,663, forward strand.
GTCGAGACCCTTCTTCAGACTTCTGCTATCTCCATATCTTCCCAAGAATTTATTCCGGAATTACTTTGAGTTGAATCTTCATCTCCTGTGGCACCAGAGATCAAGGTTTCCCCATTGAAGTCTAGGTTGTTCCTTCTCCCTGTGTCCACCCCTGAGGGAATCTAGGTCATTCCCAAGAGTTTACTGAAGCAAGAAAGGTTTAATTTATTATAGCAGTAAGATTTCTCTCTTTCTCTCTCTCTCTCGTTCTTAGACATCAGCTCAGCTGCCTCTCAAACGGTAGCTGTAACAACAGCCAAGGCAGGCTTAGCGCAGTCAAGCACGACACCTGTTTCTGCATTGCATTTGGCCAAATCATTTAGATTTCCCTAGGCATTCTTGTGTACAGAAACCCTAGGTCTTTTCTACCAAGCTCAGACTCTGTGCTTTAGCTCAGTGGAGCACGCACCATTTGCAATCTAGCTCACTCTATTTTTAAAACCGGTGTAAGGAACAAATTATCATTTGCATCCTGAAAATAGGTCTACACCTCTCTCTCTCTCTCTCTCTCTCTGTATTCTCTCCCTCCCTCCCCCTCTCTCGCTCTGCATTTTCATCCTCTCTGCGTTCTCCCTCTCTCTCATCCTGCCCTCTCTCCCTTGTGCTCTGTGTTCTCTCTCTCCCTCGCTCTCTATCGATCTATTGTGAGGTTATCCACTTTGGCGGCAAAAACAGGAAAGCAGACTATTATTTAAATGGTGGCCGATTAGGAAAAGGGGAGATGCAGCGAGACCTGGGTGTCATGGTACACCAGTCATTGAAAGTAGGCATGCAAGGTGCAGCAGCAGTGAAAAAAAGCGAATGGTATGTTAGCTTTCATAGCAAAAGGATTGAGTACAGGAGCAGGGAGGATCTACGTTCAGTTGTACAGGGTCTTGGTGAGACCACACCTGGAGTATTGCGTGCAGTTTTGGTCTCCAAATCTGAGGAAGGACATTATTGCCATAGAAGGGAGTGCAGAGAAGGTTCACCAGAACTGATTCCTGGGATGTCAGGACTGTCTTATGAAGAAAGACTGGATAGACTCGGTTTATACTCTCTGGAATTTAGAGATTGAGAGGGGATCTTATAGAAACTTACAAAATTCTTAAGGGGGTTGGACAGGCTAGATGCAGGAAGATTGTTCCCGATGTTGGGGAAGTCCAGGACAAGGGGTCACAGCTTAAGGATAAGGGGGAAATCCCTTTAAGACCGAGATGAGAAAGACTTTTTTCACACAGAGAGTGGTGAGTCTCTGGAACTCTCTGCCACAGAGGGTAGTTGAGGCCAGTTCATTGGCTATATTTAAGAGTGAGTTGGATGTGGCCCTTGTGGCTAAAGGGGATCAGAGGGTATGGAGAGAGAAGGCAGGTACAGGATACTGAGTTGGATGATCAGCCATGATCATATTGAATGGCGGTGCAGGCTCGAAGGGCTGAATGGCCTGCTCCTGCACCTAATTTCTATGTTTCTATGTTTCTATGATCTGTTCCTCTCACTCTGCATTCTCTGCATTCTATCCCCCCCCCCCCCCCCCCCCTCGTGCTGTGTTCTCCCTCTGGGTTCTCCATCTGTGTTCTCTCTCCCTCTCTCTCTCTCTCTATCGATCTGTTCCTCTCACTCTGCATTCCCTGCATTCTCCTCCCCCGCCTCGTGCTGTGTTCTCCCCTGTGTTCTCTCTCTCTCCCTCTCTATATCGATCTGTGTTCCTCTCGTTCTGCATTCTCTCCCTCTCTCTCTCTCTCTTCCCCCTCTCTCTGCCTGGGAGGGAGGGAGAGAATACAGAGAGAGAGAGAGAGAGAGAGAGACCGAGAGAGAGAGAGAGAGAGGTGTAGACCCTATTCTGGGCATCTCTGGAGAGAAGGAATGACCAGTCTGAAGAAGAGTCTCGACCCAAAACGTCACCCATTCCTTCTCTCCAGAGATGCTGCCTGTCCCGCTGAGTTACTCCAGCATTTTGTATCTATCTTCCCAACCAGAGCATCACAGGTTGGTTTGGCAACAGCTCTGGCCAAGACAGCAAGAAATTGAAGAGAGTTATGGACTGAGCCCAGCCCGTCACACAGTTCTGACTACCCACCATTGATTCCACCTACACGTCACGCTGCCTCGTAAAGCTGCCGGCATTAGCAAGGGCCTTTCTCACCCCGGTCTTTCCCCTTTCCCTGCTGGCTCATCGGGCAGAAGGTACAAAGAGCTTGAAAGTGCACACCACCAGATGCAGGAACACCTTCCTCCCCACTGTTAACATTAGCTCACACAGTCCCCATCCAAACCATCTCATTGCAAACATTGGTGACAGGCCTGGGAAGAGTGGACGTGGTGAGGACATTTCCACTAGTGGGAGAGTCTAGGACTAGAGGGCACAGCCTCAGAATTAAAGGACGCTCCTTTAGGAAGGAGATGAGGAGACATTTCTTCAGTCAGAGGGCGGTGAATCTGTGGGATTCTTTGCCACAGAAGGCTGTGGAGGCCACAAGTCAGTGGGTATTTTTAAGGCAGAGATAGATAGATTCTTGATTAGTACGGGTGTCAGAGGTTATGGGGAGAAGGCAGAATGGGGTTAGGAGGGAGAGATAGATCAGCTTTGATTGAATGGCAGAGTAGACTCGATGGGCTGAATGGCCTAATTCTGCTCCTATCACGTAAGACCTTATGACATTTTCTCTGTAACTGTAGCATTGTAACAATATTCCACACTATTGTACATTGCTCCTGTGCTACCTACAGTGCCTGTGCACGGCTTGCCTGTATTTGACTCTTCACACTTTCCCGTCCCAAAACGTCACCTATCCATGTTCTCCACAGATGCTGCCTGACCCGCTGAGTTACTCCAGCACTCTGTTGAAACGTCACACGTTCTCCACAGATGCTGCCTGAAACCCGCTGAGTTTTACTCCAGCACTCTGTAAAACGTCACCTATCCACGTTCTCCACAGGTGCTGCCTGACCCGCTGAGTTACTCCAGCACTCTGTGTCTTTCTTTATGGAGTATGACTTGACTAGACAGCTAGCAGGTAAACAAAACCCTTTCACTATATCTCAGAAGCTGACAATAATAAACTGATACCAAGATCTCACGGCATCTCGGTGTCCTGGCCACAACTAAACCTTCAACCATCACGCAATACCCAACTGGATCTGGTCATTGTCACCTCGCTCACAGGTTCGATCCTGTCTACGGGTGCTGTCTGTACGGAGTTTGCACGTTCTCCCCGTGACCCGCGCGGGTTCTCTCCGGGTGCTCCGGTTTCCATGCAAAGACGTGCTGGTTTGTGTGTGTGTGTGTGTGTGTGAGTGTGAGTGTGTGTGCGTGTGTGTGTGTGCGTGTGCATGTCCGTGTGTGTGTGCGTGTGTGTGTGTGTGTGTGCGTGTGCGTGTGCGTGTGTGTGTGCGTGTGTGTGTGTGTGTGTGTGTGTGTGTGTGTGTGTGTGCGTGTGTGTGTGTGTGTGTGCGTGTGCGTGTGCGTGTCCGTGTGTGTGTGTGTGTGTGTGTGCCCGTGTGTGTGTGTGCGTGCGTGTGCGTGTGTGTGCGTGTGCGTGTCCATGTGTGCGTGCGTGTGCGTGTGTGTGTGTGTCCGTGTGTGTGTGTGTGCGTGTCCGTGTGTGTGTGCGTGTGTGTGTGCGTGTCCGTGTGTGTGCGTGTGTGTGTGCGTGCGTGTGTGTGTGTGTGTGTGGTGTGCGTGTCCGTGTGTGTGTGTGCGTGTCCGTGTGTGTGTGTGTGCGTGTCCGTGTGTGTGTGCGTGTGCGTGCGTGTCCGTGTGTTGTGTGTGTGTGTCGTGTGTGTGCGTGTGTGCGTGTGTGTGTGTGTGGCGTGTGTGCGTGCGCTGTGCGTGTGGTGCGTGTGCGTGTGTGCGCGTGTGCGTGCAGTGTCCGTGTGTGTGCGTGTGTGTGTGCGTGCGTGTGTGTGTGTGTGTGTGCGTGTGTGTGCGTGTGCGTGCGTGTGCGTGTGTGTGTGTGTCCGTGTGTGTGTGTGTGCACGGACCCGGTGGGGAAGGGCCTGTTTCCGCGCTGTATCTCTAAACTAAACTACTCTGAGACAAAAAAATATTTGAATAAAATACTCCTGCCAGATGTGTGTAAACACTTCAAAGGGATTAACAGATGTGTCGGTGCTTACATGCAGACGTTAGGTCAAAATGTACAGGTGGGTCACAGCTGTGTGTCAATATATACAGGTTACAGATGTGAAGGGAAAGTGCCAGATGTGCACCATTTCTACAGTATCCCAGATTGGGTAATATTTCACATGGGACCACATGAGATCCATGGTATCGGACTTTACCTTTTACTAAATGTTTCAATGTTTCTATAGGCATGGGTACTGATTGGGGATGATCAGCCATGATCACATTAAATGGCAGTGCTGGCTCAAAGGGTCAAATGGCCTCCTCCTACACTTGTTTTCCATGTTTCTATGTTTCTAAATGTTGTCCCCTCCATCCTTCATCTGTACTGGGGACCGCTTGATTGCAATGTGTAGGAAGGAACTGCAGATGCCAAAGATAGACACAAAAAGCTGGAGTAACTCAGCGGGACAGGCAGCATCTCTGGAGAGACATAGTGCAGGAGTAGGCCATTCGGCCCTTCGAGCCAGCACCGCCATTCAATCCTGCTTTCCCCCCCCATATCCCTGGATTCCTTTGGTGCTAAGAGCACTGGCCGACACACTGGGACACTGGGGATAATTTACAATTTTTACAGAAGCCAAAAAACCGACAAACCTGCACGAGTGTGGGAGGAAACCGGAGATCCCGGAGAAAACCCACGAGGCCACAGGGTGAACGTACAAACTCTGTACAGACAGCGCCCGTAGTCAGGATCGAACCCGTGTCTCTAGCGCTGTGAGGCAGCAGCTCTACCCGCTGCCACCGTGCCACCCCAGTTATAATTCCTGCCGCAACTACCTCCTCAGGCAGATACAAGGAACGGCAGATGCTGGTTTGCCAAGGAATGCTGAAGGTGTGTGGGGTAACTCAGCAGGTCAGGCCACATCTCTAGAGAACTTGGATAGGTGACGTTTCTGGTCCAGACCCTGACCCGCTGAGTTACTCCGGCAATTTGTGTCCTTTTATGGATCGACCAGCATCTGCCGTTCTGTGTTTCTGCCCTCCTTCTTTGATTCTCATACCCTGAGCAAGATAGTGTTGGTGTGCGCGGACTCGATGGGCCGAAGGGCCTGTTTCTGCGCTGTATCTTTTAACTAAACTAAGATTAAACCAGTCACAGAATCGTAGAGTGATACAGTGTGTAAACAGGCCCTTCAGCCCAACTCGCCCACACTGGCCAACATGCCCCAGCTACACTAGTCCCACCTGCCTGCGTTTGGTCCATATCCCTCCAAACCTGTCCTATCCATGTACCTGTCCAATTGTTTCTTAAACGTTGGGATAGTCCCAGCCTCAACTACCTCCTCTGGCAGCTTGTTCCATACACCCACCACCCTTGTGTGAAAAAGTTACCCCTCTTTTCCCCTTCACCTAAAACCTATGTCCTCTGGTCCTCGATTCACCTACTCTGGGCAAGAGACTCTGTGCGTCTACCCGATCTATTCCTCTCATTATTTTATACACCACAATAAGATCATGCCTCATCCTCATTACAAACTATTTGCAGAAATATTTCCCAGATGTGGTGTATAACACCACGGGTGGGTTAACAGATGATTAAGAAGGAAGTGCTGATGCTGGAAAAATCGAAGGTAGACAAAAATGCTGGGGAAACTCAGCGGGTGCAACAGCATCTATGGAGCGAAGGAATAGGTGACGTTTTGGGTTGAGAGTTGGTGCCTCACCCGCTGAGTTTCTCCAGCATTTTTGTCTACCTTCGTTAACAGATGATAGCGGATTCATTCCATCCATTGTAATTTAATAAAATTATAAAAGGACTGGACAAGCTAGATGCAGGAAAAATGTTCCCAACGTTGGGCGAGTCCAGAACCGGGGGCCACAGTCTTAGAATAAAGGGGAGGCCATTTAAGACTGAGGTGAGAAAAAAATGTTTTCACCCAGAGAGTTGTGAATTTATGGAATTCCCTGCCACAGAGGGCAGTGGAGGCCAAGTCACTGGATGGATTTAAGAGAGAGTTAGATAGAGCTCTAGGGGCTGGTGGAGTCAAGGGATATGGGGAGAAGGCAGGCACGGGTTATTGATTGGGAACGATCAGACATGATCACAATGAATGGCGGTGCTGGCTCGAAGGGCCGAATGGCCTCCTCCTGCACCTATTGTCTATGTTTCTATGTATTGTCTTGGTGATGCTGTACACCTCTGCGAGATCTGCCACATGCCCAAGCCACACGCAGGGGCACTGGTCTGCAGACGGGGCCCCCATGGTCAAACAGCTGGTGGACATTCAGTGCTGACCTAAGATCAAGATAGACCACTCATCAAAAAACACGTAGTACGGTCATGGGCAGATTCGTGGGTCATTTCCGGCCCCATTTCCGTAACCGGCTCCCGTCTCCGCACCAAAGATCCCGTAGCGGAGCAAAGATACTAGTGCGGAGACGGGAGCCGGTTACGGAAACATCCTCGTAAAGATCAAAGTTCTTTGGAAAAAATCATCTCCTCATTTTCAGAATTATAATTTATTAACACAAACTGTTCCCCCGCAACGTTGATTACACTGCGGGTCGGGTCGGGTCGGGTTACTGAAATGGATGAAAAAAAGGCCCACGTTCCGCTCCGTTGCGTACTACACGTCAGCCCGTTGCATTTAGCAGGAGAGGTCTATCTTGCTCCACTGTAGGATCTTTGGTGCTGACCACACATTCAACACCGGCTGGAGAGCTACGTCAGTCTATGCTTCTCATCACACGCACTGTTCTCAATCCTGTGACCTCTATCTGAGCAGCTGCAAGACAGGAAGGCTGCAAAAAATACAACGCTCCTGGCTGAACCTTACATATATATTTAGACACACACACACACATACAGTATATATATTCTCCGGGTGCTCCAACTTCCACCCATATCTCAAAGACGTGCGGGTTTGTAGGTTATGAATGATGACATCTTCATAAGCCCATAGGTTCTAGGAGCAGAATTAGGCCATTCGGCCCATCAGGTCTACTCCGCCATTCAATCATCAGGCTGGTCTCCATCTCTCCCTCCAAACCGCATTCTCCTGCCTTCTCCCCATAACCCCTGACACCCGTACTAATCAAGAATCTATCTATCTCTGCCTTAAAAATACCCATTGACTTGGCCTCCACAGCCTTCTGTGGCAATGAATCCCACAGATTCACCGACCTCCGTCCAAAGAAATTCCTCCTCATCTCCTTCCTAAAGGAATGTCCTTTAATTCTGAGGCTGCGATCCTCTAGTCCTAGACTCTCCCACCAGTGGAAACATCCTCTCCACATCCACTCTGTCCAGGTCTTGGTTGTCCAAGAGTGGAAAGTCTCATTTTGGGAGCAAATTAATAGTTAAATTAATTAATTTTTTAGAGTTTTCTTTCAGCAGATTGAGGGATCGCAGGATTGAACTCTTGTCATCAGTCTGTCTCTGGTCTGTCAGCTTCCTGTCACCACCTCGGGTCACCTGGTAAACGTCCTCATCCATTTGTGTTAACTATTCCTTTGCTCGCTCTTCCTGTCCCTCTGTTCCCTGCTGATCTGTCTTGGTGAGGCAGAGGGATCTGTCTGATATAGATGCGAGGAACTGCAGATGTCCGTTTGCAAAAAAAAGGCACAAAGTGCTGGAGCAACTCAGTGGGTCAGGCAGAGTGGAATAACAAGGAACTGCAGATGCAAGTTTACAAAACAAAAAACGAAGTGCTGGAGTAACTCAGTGGAGTTCCGCACACTGCGAAGAGTAAAATATAAGGAACTGCAGATGCTGGTTTACAAAAAAATGACAAAGTGCTGGAGTAACTGAGTGGGTCAGGCAGAGTGGAATAACAAGGAACTGCAGATGTTCCTTGTTATTCCACAAAAAAAACCACAAAGTGCTGGAGTAACTCAGTGGGTCACACTGCGTGTAAATATAAGGAACTGCAGATGCTGGTTTACAAAAAAATGACAAAGTGCTGGAGTAACTGAGTGGGTCAGGCAGAGTGGAATAACAAGGAACTGCAGATGTTGGTTTACAAAAAATGACAAAGTGCTGGAGTAACTCAGCGGGTCACACTCCGTGTAATAACAAGGAACTGCAGATGCTGGTTTAGCAAAAAAAGACACAAAGTGCTGGAGTAAGTTAGTGGGTCAGGCAGCATCTCTGCAGAACATCAGGAAGAATGGTCCCAACCTGAATCGTTGCCTGTCCGTGTTCTCCAGGAATGGTCCATTTCTCATCCAGTCTTCTTTTCCCTCTGCATCTTCCCCTGTTCAGAGCAAGATCCGTCTCGAAGTGCTCACTGCTGAACTCCTCCTGACATCCAGCCCCTGTCCCTCAGGACAATAAAACCAAGCTTACTTTTTCCAAAGTGAAACACAAAGTGCTGGGAGAACTCAGTAGGTCAGGCTGCATCACTAGAGAACATGTATTGCTAAAGTCTTTAACTCCCCCTCCCATTCCCACACTGATCCTTCTGCAGTCCTGAGCCTCCCCCCACTGTCCGAGTGCGAGAACCAAACAACACAAAGTGGAGGAACAGCACCTCATGTTTTGCTTACAGCCCAGCGGTATATTGATGTCAAGTAACTCCTGTATTCCTCTCTCTACCCCACCCTCCCCGTAGACCTACAAATACAGCTAACAAATGCTGCGAGCGAAACTCAGCGGGTAGCTGCACGCATCTATGGAGCGAAGGAAAATAGGCGAAACCGAATTCGGGCCAAAACCCTTCTTCAGAACCCTTATGGACACTACTAGATACTGTTGTTGTGTAGTCAGTGCCAACTAGGCTCCTGTGTGCTGAATCAAGCAAGAATGTCATAGGTCCTAGTCAGGGACAACATGACAATAAACTCTCTTGAATCTTGAATCATGAATATCAATCAGGGCCCGAAAACGTTGTGTCCTAATGCTTCCCCTTCGCTCCACAATGCAGAAGCCGCACCTGCTAGAGGTTTCTCCAGCATTTTTATATCTATCCTTCGATTTTCCAGCATCTGCAGTAGTTCCTTAGCTTAAACAGCTAACAATCCTATTAATCATTGTCACTTTTTAGTCAGAATGTTTCGTTCATTTGTTCTAGAGAGCACCGTCTATAATTTCTCGTAATCCCTTTCCACAAGCCCGACTCTCAGTCTGAAGAAGGGTCTCGAACCCAAAATGCGTCAACCCATGCTTCCTTCTCTCCAGGATGCTGGCCTTTCCCGGTCAAGAGTTACTCCACAGCTTTTTATGCCTATCTCAAGAGTTTGTACTTGGTTGAGATTAGTTAGAGAGAAGTGGATAGCATCTACAGGAGTTGGTCACAACCACAGGTAAAACTGTAAGAGGTCAGAAAGGGGATCGGGGTGTCCAATAGCCAGCAAAGTACTAGGCAGGTAGTGCAGGGGTCCTTCCCTGCGTCATCTCCCCCCTAAACAGGTATAGGAGGATCCATTTTTGGATACTGTATGTGGGGAGATGGCTCATCAGGGGGAATAGCAGCAGCAGCCAGGTTTCCATGGGCACTATGTATAGTAAAGGGGATTCAAATTGTCAGGGGAATAGAAAGGCGTTTCTGCGGCCGGAAGGTGGAAGACGAGACTCCTAGATGTTAAGTTGCCTCCCTGGTGCGAAGGGTCGGGGATGTCACTGACACGGCATGCAGAACATTCAGGAGGGGGAGGTGACAGCCAATTTTAGTCGGTGATAGCATGTATCGGCACCAAGCTGATAATAGCGAGTAACACAGAAAGGGATGAAGGATCCATAACACAGGTAGTGTGAATATGTAAGGGAGCTAGGAATAAAGCTTAGAAAGTAAGGACCATCAAAGGAGTAATTAATCTCAGGATTACGACCAGTAAAGTACCCACGAGAGTGCCAGTCATAGTAAGAAATTCGGAGGATATTGCAGAAGACGTACGTGTGCTTGAAAATTGGTGTCAAGGGGGAGGTGGTTCATATTATTTAGGGCACTGGAACCAGTTTTCAGGTGGAGGTGGGGACCTGGTAACAACAGGACGGTCTATATACCATGGGCTTGGAAATGGCGGAACCCAAATGTCCTTGGTGGAGTTCTGGTTTTGCTAGTGTGCTAGACAGTGAGAGGATTTAAACTAATGTGAGCAGGGGATCTGGGTACAAGACGCAAGAGGCAAGGGTTGCTTGTCAAACGAGGGTAGAAGCAATAGGGAGCAAGTGACAAGGTAAAAGATGGCAGGCAACCAAAACCGCGGGGGAGATACAAAAAACAAAAATGGAGCCACTTTTTCAGCATAATTAGAATAAGGGTAAAGAGCGTAGTAAATGACAAAGCCATGGACGGCTTTGGAGTCTCAATGCAAGAGGAGGGTACTTCGTAACAAAGTGATGAGTTGGACATGTGCAGAAATAGCTAATTAATGGATATGATAAAGATATTATGGTATATCACGAAAGACAGGCTCCCGGGTGACCAAGGCTGGGACTGAACATGCCCCAGGATATTCAATACAATTCATGACGATAGAAGAGAAAGAAAACAATGGCGGTGGGTTAAAGCTGTCATGAGCTGGTAAGAGATGGAGATTAACGCACATGGAGAAAGGAAGGTACAAACGTCTTTTGCGAGGAATATGGCAACAGGAAGGGTAGAGCTGCAAACCCTAAGTGTGGCAGAAAAAACCGTCCAAGCTGATTTGTGTGCAGGGCCTACCTAACATAGTAGTGAAGTTGGGGATGGCATCACACATGGAAATAAGAAATATGGCGTTCGACAAAAGCAAAATAGTTTAAAAGGGTGACTTCAATCTACATATAGATGGGGTGAATCAAATTGGGCAGGGGGTGGCTGAGGAAGAGGATTTCTTGGAATTATGCGGGATTAGTTATCTAAAATCAACATGTAGATGAACCAAAAACGAGAGAGCATAGAGCTATTTTTAGCCTGTGTTTTAGTAATGAGCGCGAAGGGTGTATTTACCGTCTATGTTGTAACGTGCCCCCTTGGTAACAAGAGTGCCCTCATAATAAAGGGACGAGTTACTTCATTAGGATGGAGAGTGTGCTGAGACATTGTTAATGTCACGAAACAATGGAGTTCCGAAACTTTAAAGTGAAAGGTAAACTTTTGAGGGTATAAACGTGAAATAGGCCGCAGAAAGACAAGGCAATTAATTCTAAAAAGGGTTGACCGGTGGATCTACACTGGAAGTCCATTATAAACTAGCAAGGATGAACTACAAAAACTTGTATATCAACCCAGTTTGGCAAAAGAAAACTCTAGGGAAGTAGTGCATCTGTGTGATCAACAACGGTGTAAATCATGGATAGTAATCAAAGCCAAGAATGATAGAGCGTACAAAAGTAGCCAGAAAAAGCAGCATACCAGAGAGAGACAGGGAAGCGAGATACAGAGACCAGCAGAGGGAGGTGACAAAAAGGCTTAATTAGGAACGAGGAACAATGTGATTATAAAAGAACTGGCAGGGAAACATAAAACATGACCTTGCAAAGGCGTTTTTAAAGATAAGAAGAAGAAGAAAGGATTAGTTAACAACTAATGCGTAGGTCCCATGCAGTCAGAAACAAGGTAGAGTTTGATCATGCGGGGGAAACAAACGGATTGGTGGACACCCAATGTACAAACACCATTTGGGTTCCGTCTACACTCTTAACGGCAGAGACAAAAATAATCTGCCGGTGAAAATAGCCGGGGACCGCGGGGTCGGAAAGGAGGAATTGATGAAAACCAGGTTAAGTCCGGGAAGCGGGTGGAGTGTTGGTTAAATTGAAATGGATTAAAGGCTCGATAAACCCCAGGGCCATGATAGGCTGCCACCAGCAGCTACTTAAGGAAGTATAGCTTCGCGAAATAAAAACCGCAATAGTGGAACAATTAATGATAATCTTTCAACAACGTCTTTAAGAACTGGAGATATAGATATCCTGAAGGATTGTGCGAGGTAACAAACGTACCCCTCTTTTGTGAAGAAGGGAGGGCTAGAGCACACGGGGAATTTACAGACCATTAAGTCTAACAAACACTCGTAGTGGGGAAACTGCAGAGAGTCAGTTATTAAGAGATGTGATATCAGCACCAAATGATCCGAGGTAAATCATTGACAAAGACAGCATGGAGATTTATGATAGTAAAAACCATCTCAAGACGAATCTTTATAGAATTATTCGAGGATGGTGTAACTAGTGAAGCGTCGTGGATAAGGAGAGAACCAGAGTGATTGTGGTAATGCTGATTTATCCCAGAGAAGGCTTTCGACAAAGGGTCCACCCACATAAGAGATTAGTATACATGCCACTTAAAGCATACGGTTATTAGAGGTGTCCGTAATGATGTGAGATAGAGACATGGCTGCGGCTAAACAGGAAGCAAAGATAAGGAGTAAACGTGTCCTTGACAACAATGGCATGGCAGTGACAAGTGTGGGGGACCAGCAGGGCTCGCAGTGCTGGGGGACCCCAGCGATTAACCTAACTATATATTAATGATCAGTGATGAGTGGAATTGAAGGCAATATCTACCAAATTATGCGGATTTCACATAAGCTGGGGGAGCAGTGCGTTAATGCTGTGCGGAGGATGCTAGGAGACTGCATAGTGACTTGGATAGACCTGGGTTGAGTCATGGGGCATAAGTTTGCAGATGCAGTATAATGTGGATAAATTGGTGAGGTTATCCACTTGGTAGCGGGAAAAACAGGAAACAGAACTATTATTCTATTAATGGTAGTGCCCGATTAGAAAAGGGAGATGCAGCGAGACCATGGGTGTCATGGTAACTACCAGTCATTTGAAAGGTAGGGCATGCAGGTGTGCTAAGCAGGAAGTGAAACACGCAAATGGTAATGATTAGCATCATAAGCAAAAGATTTGAGCGTATATGCAGCAGGAGAGGTTTCTACTGCAGTTGTACAGGGTCTGGTTGAGACCCACCTTGAAGAATTGCGTACAGTTTTGTCCCCAAAGACTGAGAAAGACATCTTAGCCATAGAGTGGAGTGCAAGAAAGGGTTCACCAGACTGATTCCTTTGATTGGAAATGTCCAGGACAGTCTAATGAAGAAAGACACAGGATAAGACTTTGGTCTATAACACTCAAGAAAATAGGAGAGATTGAGAGCGAGATCTTATAGAAACGTACAAAATTCTTAAGGGAGTTGGACAGGCTAGATAGCGGAAGATAGTATCCCGATGTTGGGGGAAGTCCAGAACAATAGGCTCACAGCCGTAAGGATAAAGGGAAATCTTTTATGGACCGAGATGAACGAATCATATATTCACAACAAGAGACAGTGGTGAATAACTGTGGAATTCTCTGCACAGAAGAAAGTCGATGGCCAGTTTCAATGGCTATATTTAAGAGTGGAGTTAGAAATGAGGCCCTTGCGTGGCAAGTCAAGGGATGCAAAGGGTTACCGGAGAGAGAATGCAATGTTACGGGATCTGAGTATGGATGATCATATTGAATGGCGGTGCTGGCTTCTGAAGGGCCGAATGGCCTACACCTGCCCACACTAATTTCAATGTTCTATGTTTCTAAGATGCTCTGGAAATGAGAAGAATGGGCCTCCAAAGTCTCTGTGAAGCCATCAAGAAGCACTTTCTTACCAAGGGAAAGTGACAATCCATGGAGCATGGGGCAGAAAGGATGAGTCTAAAAGATAGAATAAAAGGAACAGCTTTAGAAAGGAGAAAGAAGGTAGAAATGACTTTAGTCCAGAGGGGTATGATGAAATCGGTGCACAGAAAGGCTCACTGCGAGTCTCCTAAACTAAACCTAATCCAACCTGAAGGGAGTTTCGAGGAGGATTTGTGGCCAAACGTAAGGCAGGCGGGGACTAAGTGTAGATGGGGCAATTTGGATGGGAGATGGGCCAAGTTGAGGCCAAAGGCCCTTGTTTGCCACACTGTGTGACTCTAAGTAATTTAAGAAGTACTTGACATGATGAGCGGAAAAATCGAAGTAAACATAAAATCCTGTTGAGAAACTCATCCGGTGTAGAGGCACATCTGCGGAGAAAAGGCGAGTAGGTGGAGAGGCCGAGCCAGATTCGGGACGAGAGCCTTCAGAGTTGAGGGCTATAATCTAAATCTCAAACATCTTCCTCGATTCTTCCTCTTTCTCCCCCTTAACTTTCTCGAGTCTGAGAAAGAGAGAGGGTCTCGAGACCCGAAAAGTTTGCCTGCACCTTTTATCCACAGGATGCTGCCTCACACCCGCTAACGTTGTCTCCCATCTCACCTGCCGGGGTGGTTTTGCTTGTCGATAAAAGTCAGATGTTAGACCTTCTGTGTGATACGACAATCATAACCTAAGAACATACGTAAGAATGTTAAGGGCTTGGACACGACTAGAGGCAAAGGAAATCATGTTCCCGTATGATGGGGTGAGTCCAGAAACGCAGGGGCCACAGTATAAGAGAACTGTGGACAGGAATTGTGAGGACCGCCAGCCAGGATTATTGGTGCTCCACTAACCCCTTTCCAGAGGACATATACAGGAAGAAGTATGAGTAAATTAGACAAGAGCCAATCTCGCATACATCAAAGACCCCCCCTACCACACCATTCGCATCACATATTCTCCATCCATGCCAGCTGGGAAGAGTACAGGAGCATTCAGCTGGCAAAACCAGGCAGGATGCACCTCAGCTTCTTCCCGCAGGCAAAAAGACTGCAAACTGACTGTTGATCCCTGCCAAAGTTACGCGCACGGACAAACCACCAACCTGGACACACTGAAGCAGACCCAGTTTGTCGATGCCACTAGCAGCCGAATCGGTCAGAACGACGTGATATATGTACTTTTAATTTTTAGTTCTATATTTTTTTTTTACCGCACACTGAATGTGACACTGGTAGAGCAAACTGTAATAATATATTCCTGTTTCCTCTTGGTACGTAAGTACTCAGTGAAACATTGATAAAATAAAGGATATCACAAAAACAACACAAGAATAAAGGATAACCATTTAGAACGTGAGGCGAGGAAACCCCCTTTTTCTCACAGAATGATTTGTAGATACCCTGTGGAATCTATCGTCTAGCCTCAGAGGGGCGGGATATGTGGAAGGAGGGCCGGTTCATCTCGGATCTTTCAAGCGAGAGAGTCTAGATAGGCGGCTCATCAAAAAAATAAGCTGCGCGTGTAAGATCACAGGGCGATGGGAGAAGGCAGGAAGAGGGGTAACTGACATGGGAGGTTGCAACAGCCATGATCAACACTGAAATGGCGAGTGCTTGGCTCGCAGGGCGCGAATGGCCTCCTCCTGCACCTATTGTCATTGAGCGTACGATTGAGTCTAGATAAAACGCTCTTACTCCGGACTCTGATAGATCCTACGGAGCATCCATGGAACACATTTTAGGAAAACAAACAAACAAAAAGAGAACGTTTTCCTAAAATATAAGAGACAACAGGATCAACTATAGACTTGCAGAGGCTAAATCGTCCAGTTGAACACGAGTTTGTTAATGGCGGATCATTGAGGAGCTTGTGGAGCCACGTGGTAGTAACGATGCAACGGTCTGCTAGTGGTGTAACAGCAACCAGGATAAATAACTCCTCCGGCCCTGCCCTGTAAGAGGACCCATTGCTCAGAATTTTACTCACTAGATTTGTTCCCATTCTATGCTCTCGATTCATCAAAGTCAGATGATGTGTGCACCAGCACCTAACCTCAATCGATAAGAACCCAAGAGTAACGCTGGGAGTACACTTGGAAACACCTGAACAACGTAAACCTCTGCAGCATGTGACTTTGCGCCCCGCCAAGTTTCCGTAGCGGTTCCCGAGAGGTTTTATTGAGTCTGTCCTCCCTAAGTTGGTCAAAAAAAAATCGTTGGGTATTCCATTTTAAAAACCGGTAATTTTAGTCGAAAGCAGGTAGCGATATGCTACGTAGAAGGTTGGGAGGGTGTATCTTTTGCCGGGAGGAACAAAAACCTCCGGGGAACCTCACGAAACCTTTGTGAGGTGGGGCGTCCAAGTCTCTCAGAGGTTTCCGTTCAGGGATTCCTAAGGTAGGGACAGGGGGCATGTAACAGCCCGTCAGTGCACGCATCTCTGGAGAAGATCAAAGGAGTAAGTGTGTGACTGAAGAATAGGCCTCGAGGCAGAGATATGACAATATTGATGGAGCGTTTGAGGCCTGTAATCACGCTGGTAGGCGAGCATACTGAGAAAATCCACACAGGCGTGTCGCACAGGGTGAGGAGACACAAGTTACAAACGTCCAATACAGGACAACAAAGCACCTGTGGTTCGGGCATGGAACCCGTTCTCTGGCCTGTGAGGCAGTGCATTATCTACCGCGCTAGCTCCACCATTTCCGACCCAACCTACTATTAAACGTCTATCCAAGCATTGTTTCTAATAAGTCTCGTTCATGGGTCATAGGCAGGAGGGTAAAAGGGCAAAGGTTAGACAGGCCCAGAAATGAAGAGGGGCAAAGTTTAGGCAGGCCAGGTGAAAGGCAAAATGTTAGTAAGAGGTCTGGTGAAAGGGCAAAGGTAACTGGCCCAGGTGAAAGGGCAAAGTATTAGGAGCAGGCCCAGGTGTAAAGGGCAAAGGATTAGAAAGGAGTCTTGGGTGAAAGGCAAAGGATAGACAGGCCCAGGATGAAGGGCAAAGTATTAGGCAGTCCCAGTGAAAGGGCAAAGTTAAGACTGCCGCCAGGTTGAAAGGGCTAACGAATTATACATTGGCCCAGGGTTGAAAGGGCAATAGAGTTTAGACTGGCCCAGGTGAAAAGGGCAACAGTATAGACATGGCCCGGAGTAAAAGTGGCAGAGGCGGGGAGCTTTTTGTCACATCCTCACAATGGAGACCACCAGAGATTACCTACTCCACTCCTAACGTACACATAATCATTTACAAATTTAGTAGCAGTTATATTGTGATTTATAGTTATAAAAGGAAAGACATAAAAGAATGTGTAATTTTTTTCACTCCCAAACATCTTGATTTGTATGTGGGAAATATCTATCTCTCTAAG
>CM069167.1:1941214-2004861 GCA_035221665.1 Okamejei kenojei
GTGTGTGTAGTTGTGGTTTATGGGTTGTTTTTGTGTAGGGGTTGGTTTAGTGGTTTTTGTGTTTGTTTTTTTTTTTTGGTGTTAATATCCCCCCACACCACCACCCCCCACATCCATAGCGACAACACTTTCGTGTTGTGGTAAGAACTGAAAGCGCCACCACAGACTCATAGGAGCAGCTTCTCTGCTTCCTATGAGCACTTACTTCTCCCCCCTCTTATCATCAGCTTCCGAACGGCCCTTCCATGAGCTATCTCAAACTATGGGCACTGTCCGACTCACCTCGACCCCATGCGGACATTGGCTTTGTCTCTGGACCAGATGTCGCTACAATGCTGAGAACTATATTTCTGCTCTCTGTATCTTCCCCCTTTGCTTCCACCTATTGGACTGGAGTTTGGGCCTATTATACCTATGTGTAGTATTATCTGATCTGTTTGTATAGCAGACAAAACAAAGTTAGTTTATCTTTAAGAGCCCTAATCTAGCTCTCTCTTAAAGTAAACCAGAGAACCGCCGGCCTCCACCGCCCTCTGAGCAGAGAATTCCACAGACTCACCACTCTCTGTGAGAAAAAAGTGTTTCCTCGCCTCGTTCTAAATGGCCGTCCCTTATTGTTAAACTGTGGGCCCCTGGTTCTGGACACTGACAAAAATAAACTAATTCATTGTTTTCATTGTCCGTGACATTAAGAGGATAACAACATTAGACCACCATCTCTAGATGAATTTAAAGCAGGACAGACAATAAAAGCAGAGTGTGAGATAGACTGATCGTTTCACTGAACACCTCCGCTCGAGTCCCACCTGATCTCCGGTTTTGCTCAACAACTTTAACTCCCCCTCTACATTCCCGACCTGACCCGTTTCTGTCCCGGGCCTCCTCCACTGTCAGAGTGAGGCCCAGTGCATTTTGGGGAACAGCACCTTGTATTTCGCTTGGGCAGCCTACACCCAGCGTAAAAAGAAGGGACCCACGAACCCGAAACGTCACCCATTTCCCTCTCACCAAGATGCGGCCCTGTCCCGTTGAGTACTCCAGCTTTGTGTCGATCTTCGTATGAATTGATTTCTCTAACCAGTCCACTGCCTGTAATTTCATCCCTCCCGTAACAAACCATCCTTCCCCTCAGCCAGCAATCGGCCATACTACAATTCCCTTGGAACTTCGTCCCCTTTGATCCTCATTTTACACCGCACCCTTCCTATCCGTTCTAAGTGGACAAAAATGCTGAGAAACCTCAGCGGGCGGGCAGCATCTGTGGAGCGAGGAAATAGAAAAGAGTTTCGGTCCGAGACCCTTCTTCAGACTGAGACATGGAATGTGGAAGGGTCCGACCCCCAAACGTACCTATTCCTTCTCGCTCCACAGATGCTGCCTCACTCCGCTGATTTACCTCCACATTTTTGTCTACCTAAGAGATTTCCAGCCCAGACTGACTCTTTGCTGACCTCTGGTGTCAGTGCACAGGACCTGCAGGTTGTGCGATTAATGTGCAGGAAGGAACTGCAGGCGCTGGTTTACACTGAAGATAAGACACAAAGTGCTGGAGTAACTCAGCGGGTCAGGCAGCATCTCTGGAGAAAGGAAATTGGTGACGTTCGAGTCAAGACTGTGTGTCCATCCTACCGCAACCATAGAAACATAGAAAATAGGTGCAGGAGGAGGCCATTCGGCCCTTCGAGCCAGCACCGTCATTCAATGTGATCATATGGCTTGATCGTCCCCTATCAATAACCTGCCTGCCTGCCCTCCCCAATATCCCTTGACTCCACAGCCCCTAAGCTCTATCGAACTCTCGCTTAAATTCCACCAGTGATTGCCTCCACTGCCCCTGTGGCAGGGAATTCCATAAATTCACACAACTCCTGGGTGAAAATTTTTTTCTCATACCTCAGTCTTAATCACCTCCCCTTTATTCTAAAACTGTGCCCCTGGTTCTGGACTCGCCCAACGTTGGGAAAGCATTTTTCCGCACTAGCTTGTCCAGTCCTTTATAATTTTATATGTTTTCTATAAGATCCCCCCTCACCTTCTAAACTCCAAAGAGCAGTCCTGAACTTACTTATCTACCTCAGATTGGTGACCCTCGGACTATCCTTGACTGGACGTTGCTGGCTTTACCTTGCGCTAAAACGTTACATCCCTTATCATGTTACAGTTACACTGTAGATATTTGATGTAATCCGTGTGTTTCTTCCCGCTGAACGGTTGCCGCAACAGAAGCTTTTCCACTGTACCTTCGGTATACACGTGGCAATAAACTGAACTCAAAAGTCAAACCAAAAAACTTTTAGCTTACACTAAACAAACTAAAACTGAAGTAAATAGAAGGTTGAGTAGTATAATGTTGTAAAAAGAATCGCAGATGCGGTTTAAAAACCGAAGATTAGACATAAAAAGGTGAGTAACTCAGGACAGGCAGCATCTGTGGAGAGAAGGAATGGGTGACGTTCGGATCGAGACCCTTCTCACACAGCAGACTCTCTCCCACCTTCTAGCTACTTGAAGGTACTGGGTGATATTTATAAGCAATCGCAAGATTATAAAAGGTGGTCACTAAATCACACACTATACAAAGATAGACCTCAAGTACCTGAGCCCAACTTCACGACGCTCCAGTAGGTCACAAAGACTTGCTCTTGACATCACAAAGTGAGAGGAGGGTGGGGGAGGGAGAGGGGGGGGGTCGTTGAATGTGGGGTAGGGTGTTCGAGGGGAGGGTGGGAGGTAGGGATAAAGGGAGGAGGAGGGGAGTCCTGGAGAATTGGGGGATAGATTTGCCATCTTCTCGTTATTGGGTCAGACACGTTGGTAGGTATAATCCGGTGTCTTCGGGGTAGAAGGGGGTCGCGTAGTGGGGGCTAGTTTCCTGGGGGGGTCCTCTGTACCAAGGGAAGGGTCAGACCTAATTTGGAGAATCTTGAACGATTAGGGGCCCCAAGATCAAGTATTGTCCTTTCACTGGCAGGTTGTCACTGTGACTTGAGGTACAGGGTAACGCTTTTGTTGCGTGCCCTAACCAGTCAGCGGGAATACAAACACACGATTACAATCGAGCGCGTTCACAGTGTACAGATACGGGATAAGGGAATAAATGTTTAGTGCAATGTAAACCCGTCAAAGTCCCATCAGGATAGTCCGAGTCACCATGAGGTAGATAGTATTTCAGCGCCTCTCTCGGTTGGTTAGGATGTTTCAGTTGCCTGATAACAGCTGGGAAGAAACGTGTCCCTAGAATCTGAGGTGTGCTTGTTCACACTTCTGTACGGCGTCTTGCCCCGGGGAGAGGGGAGAAGAGGGAGTGGGCCGGGTGTGCGATCTGTCCTTGATGATGCTGCGATTGGCCTTGCCGAGCAGCGTGAGGTGTAGATGGAGTCGTGTGAGGTCAGGCACAGGCTTTTTTGCTTCAGCTCGAGAGAACAGGTGACACAGCCGATAGGTAGACTCAGCAGGTGTGTCGAGAGCCGTCACGTTTCTCACTCCCGCCTCCTCTTTCCTTGTAGGAAGAGGATCATCTGGTGGACGGCGATTCCCGCGGGACTGTGTGCTGAGTGACTCACCTCTCACCCCCCCGGGAGACATTCCCTGCCCACAACGGTAGAGTTTTCATCAACATGGACTCCAACTGACAGGTGAGTGGACCTGACCGTTTGCAACACAGGTCCGCACACTTCACTTCGACAAAGCAAATTCGTAAAGGATTTACAATAGACAATAGGAACGAGGCAATAGGGTCAGAGGAGGCCATTCAGCCCTTCGAGCCAGCACCGCCATTCAATGTGATCATGGCTGATCATACCCCCAATCGATTACCCCCGTTTGACCAGCCCCTTACCTCCCCATATCCCTGACTCCGCAATCTTTAAGAGCCCTATCTACTCTCTCGTGAAAGCATCCAGAGAAAACCGGTCCTCCACCACCCCAGAGCAGAGAATTCCACATACTCACTCCTTCTCATGTGAGAAAAAGTGTTTCTCTTCCTCCCCCCCGTCCTCCGTACTAAATGGCTTACCTCCTTATTCTTAAACTGGGCCCCATGTTCTGAATGGGAAGAGATGTGCACGGCACGATGCAGAAAAGATGTGCATCCGCGATTGGTGGAGGTCCTGCCGCATTGTAACAGGCCCCTGTGAGACCACACCTGGAGGGTTCTGTACAGTTTTGGTCTCCAAATTTGAGGAAGGACATTCTTGCTACTCTTGGGAGCCCAGCGTAGGTTCACCAGGTTAATTCCCGGGATGGCGGGACTGTCAAATTCCCGGGATGGAGCGACTGGAATAAGAATAACTGGATTCACAGGAGTTTAGATGGATGTGGGTGGATCTTATAGAAAAATATTAAATTCATAAAGGATTGGACAGGCTAGATGCAGGAAAATCGTTTCCCAGATGTTGGGGAGTGCAGAAACAGGGTCACAGTTTAAGAATAAGGGTAGGTAAGGCCGTTCAGGACTGAGATGAGGACAAACTTTCTCATGCAGAGAAGTTCCCTGAATCTTGTACCAATTGCAGAATGACCGCTTTGCTCCTTTATTCAACACCTTTTGTTAAAGACGGCTAACATGCCATTAGCTTTCCTTCACTTTCCTCACTGAAGGTAGTGGCCCTTACTCACTACTCTTTTTTTCCTGTCTGCCAACCACATCTCTATCCAGGTCAGCACTCTAACCAACCCCATATACCATGTGCCCTAAATTTGCCCACCTAATCACCTATGTGGGACCTTTCAAATGCTTTCTGAAAGTCCAGGAACACTACATCCACTGGCTCTCCCTTGTCCATTCTTTTTGCCTAGTTACAATCCTAAAATAACTTCCAGAAATTAGTCAAGCATGATTTCCCCGTCGTAAATCCATGCTGACTCGACCGAATCCTGTGAGCTTGCTATCCAAAATGTGTAATGCAGCGATTACATCTTTTATAATTGAACTCCAGCATCTCCCCACCGCCGATTCAGGCTAAAGGCCTGTCACTTGCGATCTGCCGGCTTCATATATCAGTGTCGCCAAAGGATTTTGAACATTTCAAAATCCAGCGGCGACAAATAAAAATGTGGCAACGCCTGAAAAGACGGCATGCGTTAATGCGCCAACACGCCGCGCATTTTTCGGCGACCTGATACATCGGTCAAAGATGCCGGCAGTTGCCGGAAAAAGGGTCGCAAAGTGTGGCACAGGCACTTAACTGGACTATGATTCAGTTTTCTCTCTCCCCGCCTTTCTTACCGCTGAGCCTGAGAAACGCTAGGGATTTCCTTTTGTGTTGGGGCTTTTTTCCGCAGATAAGCAGTGTTCGGAGCAGGAGGAGAGGTCGGCGGTGAACTTCAATCTTCTCTCAGAGACCATCAACGCCACGAAGTCTGGACGATCGACAATCTTCAAATCATCGTGCGTAGAAGAGAACCTTAAAGGGGGGGGACTTATAGAAAATAAGACAATTATAAAAGTGTGACTGGAACAAGCCAGATGCAGGGAAAATGTTCCCAATGTGGGGCGAGTCCAGAACCAGGGGCCACGCAGTCTTAGAATAAAGGGGAGGTCATTTAAGACTGAGGTGAGAAAAAACTTTTTCACCCAGAGATTTGTGAATTTGTGGAATTCCCTGCCACAGAGGGCATTGGAGGCCACGTCACTGGATGGATTTAAGAGAGAGTTATATAGATCGACCAGGGGCTAGTGGAGTCAAGGGATAATGGGGAGAAGCAGGCACGGGTTATTGAAATGGGGAACGATCAGAGCCATGATCACAATGAATGGCGGTGCTGGCTCGAAGGGCCGAATGGCCTCCACCTGCACCTATTGTCTATGTTAAAGTTACTCGTACAAACCATTGCCATCGGGAGTCAGGTCAGCCACACACGGCCCAGCACAACAGCCAGTAATTCAAGGTAGACAAAAATGCTGGAGAAACTCAGCGGGTGAGGCAGCATCTAGACGCTGGAGAAATGTTCCCAGCATCCAGATGCCGCCTCACCTCTGAGTTTCTCCAGCATTTTTGTCTACCTTCGATTTTTCCAGCATCTTTTTGCAATTCTTTCTTAAACGGCCTCAATTAAACATAACCTTTACTTCGTCTGAAGAAGGGTCTCGACCCGAAACATCGCCCATTCCTTCCCTCTCCAGAGACGCTGCCCGTCCCGCTGAGTTACTCCAGCACTCGGTGTCCAGCTTTACTTTTGGTCTGAGAGATACGGCGCAGAAACAGGCCCTTCGGCCCACCGAGTCCGCACTGACCAGCGATACCCCCCCACACGTGGCACGTCCCACACCGCATAACACACACACACACAGCACTGTCCCACACGCACACACACTAACGCACACACACGGAGCACAACACACAAACTGAGAGAAACCCACACCGCACCACACACACACGCACAGGGGGGGAACGTGCAAAACTCCGTTTAACAGAACCCCGTACACACCCACACAACAACTCGAACCCGTCTCCACGGAGGCAAGCACACTCTGCATATCCAAAACAGCATACAGAATATTCCCCTGCTGTTGAGGGGGAGGAGAGGGGGGAGGGAAGAGGGGAGAGGGAGGTAGGGGGAGGTGAAAGGGAGAGGGGGAGAGGGGAGGGGAGAGGACGAGGGAGAGGTAGATGGAGGACGTCACACGGACCGGTCAGCGGTACAATATTTCATTTAATAAAAATATTTTCCACTCCAAAAACATTCTGAATTTAAATGCAGGAAGAAGCACTTGAAGCAGTTATATCCAAGTATGAGTCTCTGGACACAGAGATGCCTGGGATTAGCTCAAGTTCGAAAGATTCTCCTTTTGCCTCTCATCCTCTGACACTCTGTGTGGAATGTCCGGTAATGGATACCCCTCCCTCCCTCCCTCCCTCCCCTCCTCCCCTCCTCCTCCCACCTCCCATGGATACCCCCCTCCTCCCTTCCCTCCCACCCTCCCCCTCCCTCCACCCTACCCTCTCCTCCCTCATCCCTCCCTCCCTGCCTTCCTCCCTCCTACAGCCTCCCTCCTCCTCCCTCCCTCCCTCCCTCCCCCCCTCCCCTCCCTCCCTCCCTCCTGCCTCCCTCCTAGCCCACTCCTCCCTCCCTCCCATCCCTCCCTCCCTCCCTCCCTCCTCCTCCCTCCCTCCCTCCCTCTCCCTCCCCTCCCTCCCTTCTCCTCCCCTCCATCCCTCCCCCCCCCCCTCCCCACCTCCTCCCCTCCTCCCCCTCCCTACTCCCTCATATGTCCCAGATACATGATAAGGGAATAATGTTTAGTGCAAGGTGAAGCCAGCAAAGTCCGATCAAGGATAGTCCGAGGGTCACCAATGAGGTAGATAGTAGTTCAGCGCTGCTCTCTGGTTGTGGTAGGATGGTTCAGTTGCCTGATAACAGCCGGGAAGAAACTGTCCCTGAATCTGGAGGAGTGTGCGTTTGTTTTCACACTTCTGTACCTCTTGCCCGATGGGAGAGGGGAGAAGAGGGAGTGGCCGGGGTGAGACTGGTCCTTGATGATGCTGCTGGCCTTGCCGAGGCAGCGTGAGGTGTAGATGGAGTCGGTGGGGGAGGGTTAACAAAAGCTTTAGATGACAAGGGTACATGGTAAGGGTTCCACCATTCACGTTGATTGCCCTGGTATGACTTTCTAAAATGCAACACCTTACACTTTGTATTAAGCTCCATGAACCATTTCCTCGGGGTGAGACCTGGGCACAGCACCCTTGGGTGGCTTCCTCTCCAAGGGTGGGCGCCCCTGCTGTCTGACAATGATGAGGTCTGACCTCCCCCCCCAATCCCACGCTCTCGTTGCAGCCGCAAATGGACCTGACCCACCAGGACATCATGTCCGCTGCCGAGAACATTCTCCCCAATGCCTTTGCCGATGGCCGCATCACCAGCATCCAGTTCGAGAATGTCAACGTTATCTGTGGCTCCTCTGGGCTGAAGAACAGGTGAGGGGGTGGTGGGAGGTGGGGGGGGGGGTTAGTGGACCCCAGTGTGGTGGGACCATGGGATAAAGGCCCATTGTGGTTGGGGCCACGCAGTAGAGGGGCCCATTGTGAAGGAACCCCATGTAAATTTAGTTTGGAGACACAGTGTAGGGTGGTGTTGGTGTGCGGGGATCGCTGGGCGGGCGGACTCGGTGGGCCGAAGGGCCTGTTTCCGTGCTGCATCTCTAAACTGAACCAACAACAAAAATAACCATTATCTTCACCATCTGCGACGCCACCCACTTCAGAGCGTCAGGAGGGGACGGGCACGACACGTGGTCTGTCCATAGAACATAGAAACACAGACAATAGGTGCAGGAGTAGGCCATTCGGCCCTTCGAGCCTGCACCGCCATTCAATATGATCGTGGCTGATCATCCAACTCAGTATCCCGTACCTGCCTTCTCTCCATACCCCCTGATCCCTTTAGCCACAAGGGCCACATCTAACTCCCTCTTAAATATAGCCAATGAACTGGCCTCAACTACCTTCTGTGGCAGAGAATTCCACAGATTCACCGCTCTCTGTGTGAAAAATGTTTTATTTTTCTCATCTCAGTCCTGGGGAGGGTGAATGGGTTGGTTGGGGTTGCGGTGACTGTGGGGGGGTGTTGTGGGTGGGGGGGACTGGGGGTGGGGGGGGGTGGGTGGGGGTGTGGGGGTCCCCCTTATCCTTAAACTGTGACCCCTTGTCCTGGACTTCCCCAACATCGGAAACAATCTTCCTGCATCTAGCCTGCCCATCCGTTCCCCTGTGCGGATGCTGACTAATGCCCCTGTCCCACTTAGGAAACCTGAACGGAAACCTCTGGAGACTTTGCGCCCCACCCAAGGTTTCCGTGCGGTTCCCGGAGGTTTTTTGTCAGTCTCCCTAATGGTCGAAAGTGGTTTCCGTTTTAAAAATCGGTAATTTTTTAGTCGAAGCCGGTTGCGATGCTAGTTGAAGGTGGTTGCCGGAGGACAAAAACCTCCGGGAACCGCACGGAAACCTTGGGTGGGGCGCAAAGTCTCCAGAGGTTTCCGTTCAGGTTTCCTAAGTGGGACAGGGGCATGACCTGCCAAGTTCCTCCAACTATTGCCTCTTGCGACCAGGTGGCTGATCAACGTGTCGGACTTCCAGACCAGGAGTTTGTTCCTCAATTCCGGCCTCATCATCAACAAAGTCTACTTGGCCGTCCAGCGCTACGATGACCTGTTGATGGAGGATTACAAGTTGCACCTGCGCAGGGCGATGGCCCAGAAGAAAGTCCTGGAGACCTTGAATGAAACGGCCAACCTGGGCATGAAGGCCAGGTAGAGCAGCCGCAGATGTTTGGCGGAGGTGGGTTAAAGCGGGAGAGGGTTAGAAGAGTCGACCAGAGATTTGTTAAAAAGCTGCAAGACCAATAAATTATTGTTCTTTTGTCTTGTTGCTTGACAGATGTATTTTTTTAATTGCAAATATTTCAACACTCGGGGTGGAATTCTTCACACCTTAATGGAGTCTCATATCGAGAGTGTGGGGCTTGAACCAGCCTTTGTCTCCTTCTCCGTAGCTGACAACGAACCACTTAACAGTTCCTGTTTAAGAAAGATCTGCAGATACTGGAAAAATCGAAGGTAGACACAAATGCTGGAGAAACTCAGTGGGTGGGGCAGCATCTATGGAGCGAAGGAATGAGGGGTCTCGACTGAAACCCTCGCGTTTCCATTGAGGGTGTAGGGAAGATTCAAACAAGAGGATATGATTTGAGAATTAAGGGACAGAAGTTTCGGGGCAACATGAGGGGGAATTTCTTTACTCAGAGAGTGGTGGCTGTGTGGAATGAGCTTCCAGTGGAAGTGGTGGAGGCAGGTTCGATTTTATCGTTTAAAAATAAATTGGATAGGTATATGGACGGGAAAGGAATGGAGGGTTATGGTCTGAGTGCAGGTAGATGGGACTAGGTGAGAGTAAGTATTCGGCACAAACTAGAAGGGCCGAGATGGCCTGTTTCCGTGCTGTCATTGTTATATGGTTATATGGAGCCGAACGTCGCCTAGTCCTTCGCTCCATAGATGCTGCCTCACCCGCTGAGTTCCTCCAGCATTTTTGGCTACACACTACATTTTCTTGCTCATCTGCTTTGATGCCTCCTCTTCACACCTTACATGGGGTGGGAGATTGCAACCTTCACGTGGTCCGCCCTGTTTTGATAAATGCGCGTGCACAATCAAATAAGATCAAACAGAACAAGTTGTCCTACAACTTTAGGCTGGGCACGTCACACGCAAGAAAAGACCATACATTTTCTCTGTACCTTCCATTTATTGGTATGGTTGCCTGGCGACCACACACTTCACCGTACCAATTGGTACATGTGACAAATAAATGTACCTTGAAATCTCTGTGTGTCTCTCTCACCCCCGACTCAGTCTGAAGAAGGGTCTCGACCCGAAACGTCACCCATCCCTTCTCTCCAGAGACGCTGCCTGTCCCGCTGAGTTACTCCAGCGTTCTGTGTCTATCTTCGGTGTGAATTTTGTGTAGGAAGAAACTGCAGATGCTGGTTTGAACCGAAGATAGAGACAAAATGCTGGAGTAACTCAGCGGGACGGGCAGCGTCTCTGGAGAGAAGGAGTGGGCGACGTTTCGGGTCGAGACCCTTCTTCAGACTGAATTTCGTTGTTCTGTGGTTGGCAATGAAACAATCTTGACTCGTACAAAGTGGCCAACATACATTTGGCAAATCACTCCCTCACTAAAAGATAACTTTTTTTCTCTTCTGGACAGCACGGTGGAGTTGCTGCCTCACAGCGCCAGAGACCCGGGTTCAATCCATGTGTGTCTATATTTATATAATGGTATATGGACACACTGATCTGTTCTGCATTCATGCCCTCTATATTCTATTGTGCTGAAGCAAAGCAAGAATTTCATTGTCTTATCTGGGTCACACGACAATAAACGCTCTTGAATCTTGTATCTTGACCACAGTGCTGTCTCTACGGAGTTTGCACGTTCTCCCCGTGAGTTTTCTCCGGGTGTTCCAGTTTCCTCCCACACTCCAAAGGCGGTGTGCAGGTTAATCTGCTTGATGTAGATGTAAAATTGTCCCTTAGTGTGTGTAGGGTGGTGTTAGTGTGTGGGGCGGCTTTTCCGCGCTGTATCTCTAAACTAAAGCAATTAAAACAAACCTTAGCGGGCAAGTCCTCATCAGTATTCTTTATTTCTCCTGTACACAAAGCATTCACGGAATGTTCTCCCCTTATATGTACACTTTACAAGATATGCAGTAAGATAGGATTACTTGCTCACCCGGACTTAACCGAGATAAGCCTAGAGTCCCATCCCTTTTAATATAGAGTGTAGTAGCTCGATACATGAGAAATTAGTCATATTCATTACTAAACAGACCGCGTCTGAGTTTTGTGTGTGGGGGATTTTTTTTTTCATTGTCTTGAGAGATTCTACATTCCTGGCGTTAGATACATTCACACTCTGAAGCCCTTTTAATAAGACACAACGAGGTTGGTGTGTCAGCTGCTTGTAGCTCGCCCCGTCCGCAAGGAGACAGAGCTCTTGAGACTAATGGTTGTAGATTTAGTTTCAGTTTCGATCCACCTTGTCCCTCCCCCCCCTCCCCGTTAATAAATAGCTAAAAAATAAAAGGATCGCAGCGATCTTGTTCCGTTAATGCCACCCCCCCCCCCCCCACCCCAATCCCTTTCCTGCCCCTCTCCTGAAATTGGACTGCAAGCCTGAAGAAGGCTCTCGATCTGAAACGTCGCCCATTCCTTCCCCTCCAGCCCGTCCCGCTGAGTTACTCCAGCATTTCGTGTCTTATCTTCGGTGTAAACCAGCATCTGCGGTTCCTTGCCGCTCAGCAGGTTTCTGGGGCGGGCAATGGGAACGAGAAGAACATATTCGGCCCGAAACATTGCCTATCTCCTTCGCTCCATAGATGCTGCTGCACCCGCTGAGTTTCTCCAGCACTTTTGTCTACCTTCTTCCTTCTTGATGTTCTGCAGTAGGTCTTGGGAATCCGTCTGATGGGAGCAGTGGTGTTGGCAAGGAGGGTTTTGGCGGTGGGCGGCAACTTGAGGCCGTTGGATAAGGTTTCTAAGTCGAGTGTTCGCCCCCCCCCCCCCCTTACCTCTGCCGCCTCTCAATGCTGTGGAACGTTGACCTTGAGGGGAGGACAATGGCGAGGAGGGACAATGACTGACCACGGACTGTCCAACGATCATTGGCCATGTACGCTGGGAATGGCCGTTCAAGGCCACAGGCCAATGGTTCTTCGGCCTGCAGGGAGGGGCGAGGGAAGGAACGGGAGGGAGACACACACTCACTCTCCCCGAGAACAGCCATGTCTCGCTGACTTTGGCACATACGTATTTCGCAGTAGACTTGAGGTGCGGTCGGTATGACACGCACACTCGGGTTCGAGTTTGGCAACGGTAGAACTCCACCTGTGGCACTTTAGGCAGGCTGCGGCCTGGCGAGAGGGACCCTCGGTCCCACCCGGGGGGGGGGGGGGGGGGGGGCAGCTTCAACCCCGAGGGCTTACGGGCCGCACTGCAGCCCAGTGGGCTGGACTGAAACCTAGTGGAGAGGACCACAGCTAAGTGAGCACGCCTGAGGCCTAGTGGGCAAGACTGAGACCTAATGGAGAGGATCATGGCTTAGTGATCAGGCCTGAAGCCTAGAGGGCAAGACTGAGGCTTAGTGGAGAGGGCCAAGGCCTGGCAGGCATGACAGAGGCCTAGTGGAGAGGACTAAAGGCTAGAGGAGAAGATCTCAGCTTAGTGAGCAGGCCTGAGGCCTTGTGGGCTGGACTGAAGCCTAGTGGGGAGTATCAAGGATTAGTGAGCAGGCCTGAGGCCTTGTGGGCTGGACTGAAGCCTAGTGGAGAGGACTGAGGCCTAGTGGAGAGGACCAAGGCCTGGCGGGCAGGAGCACAGCCTTACACACAACACGTGATCTGGGTTTGAGAGGATCTGAGAGGTTCATGCAATGCAGTGTCGTCACAGAGAGAGAAATCATCTTGTAGTCAGTGTCAATGGACGGAGAGATAGGTGGGGGGAGGTGGGTATCCTGGGCGAGGCGGGGAGGGGAGGGGACGTGTGTGTGATTGGGGGGGGGGTCCGCCGGTCACACGCCGTGTCTTTACCACGAGGAAGTCGGCATCAGCCGAGAACCGTGACGGCAATTACACACCGCCCACACGGAGAGAGGGGCAGGGATGTGGGACACACACGCGCACACATACGTGTGGACACACACACACGTGGACACACACACGTGTGGACACGCACACACACGTGTGGACACACACACACACGTGTGGACACACACACACACACGTGTGGACACGCACACACACGTGTGGACACACATACACACGTGTGGACACACACACACGTGTGGACACACACACACACACACGTGTGGACACACACACACATGCATGTACACTCACCCACACCTCCTGCTCACACACATTTCTCACACACGCACAATCTCTCACCTCCCTCTTTCTCACCATCTCACTGCTTTCTCTCTCATCTCTTTCTCTTTGTCTCTCTCCTCTCTCACCTCTCTCTTTCTCTCTCATACACTCTCTCTCACACACACACACTCACGGACCACTCTGCATCCTGCAGCTCTGGATAAAGACATCGCTGACCACTCCACTTAACTGGAGGGCACGCTGCGATTATTCCCCGGCAGCCAGCACAACCAAAACTCCCACGCACAAAACCACAAAGATTCTTGGCCACCTCTCCCTGGGACCGCGTGGGTTTTCTCCGGGTGCTCGGGTTTCCCCCCCACATCCCAAAGACGTGCGTGTTTGTAGGTTAATCGGCCCTCTGTAAATTGCCGCTCCCCTGGTGTGTTGGGAGTGGATGAGAAAGTGGGATAACAGTGAACCAGTGTGAACAGGTGATCGGTGGTCGGCGAGGACTCGATGGGCCGAAGGGCCTGTTTCCACGTGGGGGTGTGAAGAACATGGCGGGGGGGTCTTGGGGTGTGGTGAAAGGAATTTAGATTGGTGAGGGGCGGGGATGGAGGGAGGGGGTTAGAAGATGCTCCAGCATTTTGGATCTACCCTCTTTGGGACAAGTTTACCTGGGCGCTCACCTGGTCTGAAGAAACGTCATCTATTCCTTTACTCCAGAGATGCTGCCTGACCCGCTGAGTTACTCCAGCACTTTGTTTCCAACTGAGGTTTGGACCAACATCTGCAGTTCCTTCCTGCACACAGTACAGAACAGGAACAGGCCCTTCGGCCCACAATGTCCCTGCCTGACGTGATGCAAGTTAAACTGATCTCCTCTGCCTGTGCTCCATATCCCTCAGTATCCACGTACCTATCTGAATGGATCTTGAGCCCCACCATCTCAGCCATGATCACATTGAATGGCGGTGCTGACTCGAAGGGCTGAATGGCCTCCTCCTGCACCTATTGTCTATTGTGTATTAACTGGGAGGCTGGGGATTGAGGTCAACTTTACCAGGGTGCCCACAAGGTGTCCCCCCGAATGACCACTCCATCACCGTCCTCACCCCTCCGCCCCCTGTAGTGGTGGGGGTCATGGGACAGTGATCCTGGGGATGGAGACTGGTGCCCCCCCTCTCTCTCCCCCCCCCCCCAGGACCCAAGATCCAGGACCCTCAACAGAAGATCCAACAGCCAAACACAGTCACCAGAAGAAGGGTCTCGACCCGGAACATCACCCATTCCTTCTCTCCAAAGACGCTGCCCGTCCGGTTGAGTTTTTTGTGTCTACGTTCGGTGTAAAGCAGCATCTGCAGTCTAATCTGGATAACCAACTGGGTCAAGTTGGTCAACTGTCTGGTCAACTAACTGGCCAATTGAGGGTGACTGTCCAGTGCAGCTTCTCTGAGCTGCCCCAACTCATGAACATAGTTGACTGTGGAGACCACTCCTGTACAGGGCTGTGTGTGCGCACAGGATTGGGGGTCAGTGTTTCATCGGGCGATAGGTCGGCGGAGGGGAGTTTAGCGATCTACTCGTGAGGGGGGTTTTGAGGGTGTGGGGGGTGGGGGGAAAGAGACAAGACCGGGACCCTCAGGGCTGTGCACGTACTGGGGGCTTGGCAGAGATAGAGAGAGACGGCAGCAGGAACTCCACAAGCCCACGCCCCTCCAATGTTAGGATCTACACGTTGGCAAGAGTCTTGGGTGGCCTTGGCATTGGTGTTGGTGTTGCTGCTGTCCAACGGTCTTGGTCAAACTTGCTGGCATCTCAGTTGCTCAAGAGTCTTGGCCGCCCTTGACCCAAGAGTCTTGGCCGCCCTTGACCCAAGAGTCTTGGTCGCCCTCAGTGTTGGCATCTCAAGTGTTGGTTCCATTGGTGTTGGCATCTTGGCTGCCCATCGTAGAGTGCGGGGGAGGGGGGTGGTGTGGTGGGGGTGGTCGTTGGCTTTGTACGTTTGCCATCCTTCGGGTAGAGTTGGTCTGGTGAGAGGGTGGGGGTGGGTGAGGGGTGGGGGGGTGGGGAAGCCTCCAGGATCTGGGATCACCTCTCCAGCAGCTGCTTCAAGGCCCGTTCAATGTTCATGCGGTGACCCACCCTGGTGACGCCCAGGTCCACATAGTCCTCCTTCTGCAGCGAGGGCAGGTGGCTCCCGTCGATCTCGTTGTCCAAGAAGTGTTCCTTGTGCTCGCCCAGCCGCAGGTAGTCCAGCCAGTCGGCCACGTCAAACTTGCTCCAGAAGGCCAGGGGCTTGGCGGCGAACGGCTTGTCCGGGGGCACGGGCGGGGGGGACTGGAAGCCTCCCAACCCGACCGGGGAGTGGGCCCGGCTCCCCGGGGCCGGCTCGAACCCCACGCCCACCGAGGGAGGGGGAAGGGCAGCCCCCAGGGCCGAGGGGAAGATGGGCAGGGAGGAGGGCCGGGGGGTGGAGGTGGGTGGGCCGGGACGCCCCTCCCCCTGGGCCAAGGAGGGGCTGGGGGACCGGCGAGTGGGGGTCTTCATCTCGAACTCCAGCGTCCGGTGGCCGTGGGGGCCCGACTTTGGCCAGCACTGACCCCTGAGACCCAGGCCCGAGTCGTCCGAGAGTCTGCAGGAGGGGGAGCAGTGGGGGAGAAAGGGGAGGGGGGGGAGAGAGAGAGGGGGGGAGAGGGGGGAGATCGGGGGGAGAGAGAGGGGGAGAAAGGCGAGGGGGAGAAGAGAGGGGGAGAGAGGAGGTGGGGGAGAGGGGGGAGAGAGAGAGAGGGGGAGAAAGGCGAGGGGGGAGAGAGAGTGGGGGGAGAGAGGAGGGACGGGGAGAGGGAGGAGGGGGATGAGAGAGGGGGGAGAGAGGGAATGAGAGAGATTGTGAGATAGGCCATGCCCTCTGACCCCAACCCCCTGCCCGGAAATCACCCTTCCCCCTCCCCCCACCACCCACAACCCCTTGCTTTGCAATCCCTTCCCTTCCCCTTTCCCCTCTCCGGGACCTCATTCTTTCCCCACCATCCCTCTCCTCTCCACATTTCCCTCCCTTCCTCTCGTCCCTTGTGTGCGTGTGTGGTGTGTGCCTGTGTGCGTGTGCAGTGAGTGTGTGTGCATACTGTGTGGTGTGCGTGCGTGTATACGTGCGTGCGTGATTGTGTGTGCGTGCGTGTGCGTACGTATGTGCGTATGTGGCGTGCGTGTGTGGTGTGCGTGCGTGTGTGGTGTGCGTGCGTGTGTGGTGTGCGTGCGTGCGTGTGTGTACGTGCGTGCGTGTGTGGTGTGCGTGTGTGTGCGTGTGGTGTGCGTGCGTGTGTGGCGTGCGTGCGTGTGTGGCGTGCGTGTGCGTACGTGCGTGTGTGGCGTGCATGTGCGTGCGTGTGCGTGCGTGTGTGGCATGCATGTACGTGCGTGTGTGGCGTGCATGTACGTGCGTGTGCGTGCGTGTGTGGCGTGCATGTACGTGCGTGTGTGGCGTGCATGTACGTGCGTGTGCGTGCGTGTGTGGCGTGCATGTACGTGCGTGTGTGGCGTGCATGTGCGTGCGTGTGCGTGCGTGTGTGGCGTGCATGTACGTGCATGTGTGGCGTGCATGTACGTGCGTGTGCGTGCGTGGCGTGCATGTACGTGCGTGTGTGGCGTGCGTGCGTGTGTGGCGTGCGTGTGCGTACGTGCGTGTGTGGCGTGCGTGTGCGTGTGCGTGTGCGTGCGTGTTGCCGTGTTACCTGTGCCGGAGTGCGGGGGGTTTCCCGGTCGGGGCCCCGCTGCTCCAGGGGCCTCCGCTCATTTGCTGGAGTTTGTTGCTGAGCTCGCTGATGATGCTGGCCTTGACCGAGGCCATACAGGGCCCCGGGAGCACGGCCGGGCCCACCGCCTGCACCAGCGGGCCCTCGTCCCAGTGGGTGGGGGGCGCGGACTGGGGGGGTGGAGGGGGCAGGAAGGGGGGGTTGGGCAGGTGTGGGCCGGCCCGGGAGTGAGGGCCGGGGCCTAGAGTGGCAGGGGTAGGCCCCAGGTTTGTCCTGGCCTAATGCAGGCCTATCCGGGCCTAACACAGGCCTATCCTGGCCTAACACAGACCTATCCGGGCCTAACCAGCCTAACACAGGCCGCCTATCCGGCCGGGCCTAAACACAGGTCCCTAGGCCTAACACCAGGTCTAAAAATCGGGGCCTATATCTGGCCTAACATCCCCTGGCCTATCCTGGGCCTAACACAGCCTATCCTGGCCTAACACAGGCCTATCCTGGCCTAACACAGGCCTATCCTGGCCTAATCCCCTAATCTGTGTCGCTGGGCCTAACCTGGCCTCACAGGCCTATCCTGGCCTAACACGTGGCCATCCAGGTAGGCGATGTAGGTGTCCAGCAGCCCATTGCCCTCGGTCGAGAGTCCGGACAGGCCGGAGAGGCTGGACAGAGTGGACAGAGTGGACGCACTGCTGACCGCTTCCACTCGCTGCTCACTCCCGCTCCGACTGTCCGCCTCCTCAATCCCAGAGTCACCCACCCCATCTGGGGGGCTCCCCCCGGAGGAAGGGCAGCCCCCCCCTCCTCCACCACCCCCCCCTACTCGCGCCCCGGCCTGGCCCCGCTCGGGGCAGCCCCCAGCGTCGCCCTTAGGGGCCTGGGTGAGGTTGGCCACCTCGCTGTCGTAGGAGGTGAGGCTGGAGCCTGTGGAGTCGAGGGTGGGCAGACTCTGGGCCTCGGGGGCCGGGGGGGGAGGGAGGGGAGGTGGTGGGGGGGGGGGGAGGGGGAGGGGAGGAGGGGGTGGGGGAGGGTGGGGGAGGAGGAGGGGGTGGGGCGGAGGGGGAGGAGAGGGGGCGAAGCCTCGGGCCCCTCGAGGGGAGCTGTTGGAAAACTCGAGGGGAGGGGGCAGGGGGTCGCTGAAGACAACATCCTCCTCCTCGGTGTCGAGGGAGAGGGTGGGAGGGGGGGGAGGGAGGTGAGGGGGAGGGTCTCGGTGGGGCGGGGACGAGGGTGGGGGTGGGGGTTCTCCTTGGGGGGGAGAGGAGCCTCCTCCGCCTTGGTGCCTACCGGGGGGGGGGTTTGGAGGTGACCTGCTCGGGCCTATGATGGGGAGCGGCCCCCGCTGCCCCTCCCCCAGGGGCCTTGTTGGCCTCGGGCAGGCCTGGCTCTTTGTAGCGGGCCGGAGCCTGGGCATGGGTCTGGGTCTGGGCCTGGGCCTGGGTCTCAGGCCTGGGCTGGTCCTGCAGCGATCGCTGGCGTGCAGCCAAGGCCAGGCCTAAGGGCGACTCGGGGTCGAGCACCTTGCCCGTGAGCGGGTGGATGAAGGTGCCTGCGGCCCCCCTTTGCCCGTAGCCCAAGGGCAGGACGTTGAAGGCGCTGCCCGTGGGGACAGGCTTGGCGTAGGCCCGGGCCGGCCCTCGACCCGACGAGGCCACGATGTTGACAAAGGCCTCGGCGTTGTTCAACATGGCCTCGTCGATGGACTTGGAGTGGGGCAGGCGCGAGGAGGCCGCAGCCTGGGCCTGGGCCTGGGTCTGGGTCTCCGTTCCGTCTGTGGACAGGAAGATGGCCGATTTGTGCCGGGCCTCCATGTAGCGCTCCCGGTCTCTCCGCGCCGCGCCCACCACCGCCGCCCCGAACTGGCTGGTGAAGTCGACGGTGTTCCGGGCCTGGGACAGCTCAGGGCCCACGTCGGCCTCCACGCTGCTGCCCTGGCTACTGCGCCCGCTACTGCTGGTGGACGGGGCTTTGATGATGATGGTGGGGATGGGGATGGAGCAAGTCTTGTCCTGCTGCTGCTCGTCCTCCACCTTAGACTGCTTGACCAGCGGGCCCTTCCTCCGCAGAGGCTTGGTCGGCACGTACATGGCCGCCCCGGACAGGCGGGCCCCCGCGTTGACGTATCGGGACTCCGCGCGCCTGCCTCGGGGCCCGGCGGGGGCTGAGGGCCCGGCGGGGGATGGTGGGGGGGGCCCGGGGACCGGCCTGTCGTCGGGAGGGCCCGACTGGTAGGACAGGGCCTTGTCGCGGCGCCCGGCCTTGCCCGGCCCCTCCACCAGCCCGTGGCGCAGGCTGGCGTACAGGCCCGGATCCGGCACCCCCGCGGGGTTGAAGGCGGGGCGGGCGGAGGGCGGGGCGGGGGCCCGCGGGAGGGGGTGGGGGGCCAGAGCGGGGGCGGGGCAGGTTGAAGGGGGGGTTCGGGGGGGAGCGGTGGTGGGGGGAGGGGGGATGTCGTCAGCACTCGGCACCGACAGGCTGCGGGCAAACTTGAATGCCGGAGGCAACAAGAACTGCTTCTCCTCTTCAGAGGCTCCTGTCGGAGAAGAGAGGAGAGAGAATGATCAACACTGGGGTACAGTACTGGGGCTGTCTGCATAACACTGTGTAGAACACTGGGGTACAGTACCGGTGGGGATGGGGCTGTCTGCATAACACTGTGTCGGCCCCCCTTCGGTCGTGGCTGACTTTGTTTAACATGGGGATACTGGGGCACAGACAGCCACCCCACGGTCCTTGACAGATCTGTGTCGGGCCCACAATGTGGCATGGACAATAGACAATAGGTGCAGGAGGAGGCCATTCAGCCCTTCGAGCCAGCACCGCCATTCAATGTGATCATGGCTGATCATCCCCAATCAGTACCCCGTTCCTGCCTTCTCCCCATATCCCCTGACTCCGTTATTTTTAAGAGCCCTATCTAGCTCTCTCTTGAAAGTATCCAGAGAACCGGCCCCCATCGCCCTCTGAGGCAGAGAATTCCACAGACTCACCACTCTCTGTGAGAAAAAGTGTTTCCTCGTCTCCCTTCTAAATGGCTTACCTCCTTATTCTTGAACTGTGGTCCCCCTGGTTCGTGGACTCCCCCAACATGTTTGCCCTGCCTCTAGCGTGTCCAAAACCCTTAACAATCGTATGGAGACCAAGCCTTCAAAAAAAATAATTTCTCCTTCCCCAGCCGTTTGTGACGCTCCACTAAGGTCAGCCATCGCCCTCCGCCTGTTCCACCGTTGAGGTCTTGGTTGGATTGCTCTTTGTCAGAGACCTCCCCCTCGACCTTACCGCCATGGGTGGCCCTACCAGGAGCATCGCTCCAGACGGCATCGCTCTCAGGATCTCAGGTCCACACGAGCTTCTCCACCACGACAAGGTGACCATCCACGGAGAACAGGACTGGGGTACAGTACCGGCGGGGACGGGTCTGTCCACTTCCTTCCCAGCCCCTGTTACTGTCGCACACCACTCTTGACCCCCACCCACACTCTTGACCCCCACCCACACCACCGTCCGCCCACTGTCCACTCACCCATGGATTTCTGTCGCATCATTCCCTGCTGAGCTGCCAGGTAGGGGCGGTCGAAGCTGATAGGGGCTGCCATCACGGACATGCCCGGCTGGCCGTACAGCGGCTGTGGAGGGAGCGTGGTCAAACGGTCAGTGCTCTCGCCGGCCAGACTGGGCACGCCCCTCTCCCCGCTCCTGCCTCACCCCGTCCCCCAGCTCAATGTGCCAGGGGCAAGGAATACACCACTTATCACGGCACGGTGGCGCAGCGGGTAGAGCTGCTGCCTCACAGCACCGGAGTCCCGGGTTCGATCCCGACTACGGGAGGCGTCTGTACGTAGTTTGTACGTTTTGGGTTTTCTCCGAGATCTCCGGTTTCCTCCCACACTCCAAAGACGTGCAGGTTTGCAGATTAATTGGCCTGGTGTAAGTGTAAGTTGTCCCTAGTGTGTGTAGGATAGTGTCAGTGTGCGGGGATCGCTGGTCGGCACGGACTCGGTGGGCCGAAGGGCCTGTTTCTGTGCTGTATCTCTAAACTAAACGAAAGGAAACCGGAGATCTCGGAGAAAAGCCACGGGGAGAACGTGCAAACTCTGCACAGACAGCACCCGTGGTCGGGATCGAACCCGGGACTCTGGTGCCGTGAGGCAGCAGCTCCACCCGCTGCGCCACCGTGACGGGAATGTTGCAGTACCTGCACCAGCCCAGGGGTGGTGGTAGTGAGCTGCTTGCAGGCCCTGCTCACTACCGTCCTCGTGGGGCGGCCAGAGGTACTGCGGCCAGAGGTGCGCTAAACATGTGTGTCCTTAACGTGTTCATTACACGTGGAGCGGTGACTCGGACCGCACACACGTGTCCAAACAACAGGCCTGTGATGTCGGACGATGAGGCGCCGTGTCACATTGCCCACACTGTTCACTAGACGTGACTCACACTTATACACACTCACACACACTTATACACACTCACACACACTTATACACACCACCACACACACTCACACACACTTATACACACTCACACACACTTATACACACATCACACACACACACTTATACACCACTCACACACACTTATAACACACTCCACAACACACACTTATACAAACACTCCACACACACACATTAACACTGACTCACTTCACACACTTATACTCACACACACCCTTCACACACACTCAACACTATAAACACACTCACACACACTTCACACACTCCACACCACACTTATCCACATATACTCACCACACGACACACTATACACAACACTTATACACACTCGCACAATTTACATGCTGATACACTCATACTCACACACATGTACACACTCACCCGTCACACACATACACTCACACATACATGTACTGGCACACACACTCACATACACACATCCCTGTCACATGCACTCTCATATTCACACGCACACACTCTTGTACACTCATTCACACTCATTCACTCGCACATGAAGTACATTTACAAACCTTTCAGTTACACGACTCCTGAGTTGCAAGACTGCCCCCTTCCCCCCCTTCCCCTCTCGCCCCAAACCCCACCCTCCCCACCCCCTCCCCCCCCCCCCCACCCGCCCCGCGGGCGTGCACCCACCTCTGCCCCATAGTAGGTGCGGGGAGGCTGCCGCGTCGATGGGGCGCTGGGTTGAACGCTGCCCGTCTCATTGGCAATCGACTGCTGTGCTGCCGCCAGGATCTCG
This sequence comes from Okamejei kenojei, assembly GCA_035221665.1. NCBI lineage: Eukaryota > Metazoa > Chordata > Chondrichthyes > Rajiformes > Rajidae > Okamejei > Okamejei kenojei. Next base: position 1,963,552 of record CM069167.1, read on the forward strand.
TCCAGCCGGTCTGTGGGGGAGGGGCAGTGAGGGGGAGGCAACACGGGGGGGGGGGAAGGAGGTGGAAGAGCGGGGGCAACAATGGATGTGAGGGGGTGGGGGATTGAAGGGGTGGGGGTTGGGTCGGGCAGCACCTACAGAGAACGTGGATGGGTGACGTTTCAGGGCAGGACCTTTCTTCAGACTGATTGTGATGGGGGCGGATGCCAAAACTTCGAGTTCGATCCTGACCTCAGGTGCTGTCTGTGTGGAGTTTGCACGTTCTCACTGTGACCGTGTGTGTTTCCTCACACATCCCATAGATGCGCGTGTTTGTAGGTTAATTGGCCCTCTGTAAATTGCCTCTAGTGTGAGGGAGTGGATGAGAAAGTGGGAAAACACAGAACTAGTGTGAGCGGGTATTCAATGGTCAGCATGGACTCGCTGTGCATCTATACTAAACTAAACCAAGCTAAGCTAAAGATAAACTCTGTTCAAGCCCACTGCAACCCAAACTAAACTCAAACTTCAACCCAACTCAAACTCAACTACTCAACTCAACCCAACCCAACTCAACCCAACCCAACCCCTCAACCCAACTCAGCCTCAACCCCCAACCAAACCTATAACTCAAGCCAATCCAACAAACCACCGCAACCCCGGCAACCCAACCACTCAAACTCAACTCCCAAACAACTCAAACTCAACTCAACTCAACCAACCCTAACTCAACCCAAACCCAACTCAATCTCAACCCCAACTCAACCCCCCACACCCAACTCAACAAACCCTCCCAACCCAACCCAACCCAACTCACCCCCAACCCAACCCAACAACTCAACCCTCAACCCAACTCAACCCAACTCAACCCAACTCAACCCAACTCAACCAACCCAACCCAACTCTCAACCCCCAACCCCCAACACAACCCAACCCACCCAACAATTCAACCCAACCCAACCCAACTCAACCCAACCCAACGCAACCCAACCCCAACCTCAACCCAACCCAACCCCTATCAACTCAACCCAACCAACTCAACTCAACTCAACTCAACCCAACCCAACTCAACTCAACCCAACCCAACTCAACCCAACTCAACTCTCAGTTGGTCATGAATGCAGAGCAAGGTTTGTCCGGGCTAGTGGGTCGGGGCAGAGGGTCAGGTGGAGGGTCTGTACTTTTGTACACTTGAGCGGGCCCGTTGGGGAGTGTGTGCCGTGGGGAGGGTGTGTGTGGTAAACGGCGGTGTAGGGTGAGAGTGGGGTTTGTGTTCGCGGGAGAGGAGGTGTGGGTGGGGGGTGGTAGGCTGTGCCGGTGAGAGCCGGGTGCGGGGCGCGGAGAGAGCCGGTGTCGTTACTCAACTCAGCGCCATCTGGGTACTCTGTCAAAACCTTCCGCCGCTTCTCCGTTGTCTGCGGCGGCTCGTAGTTCTGCAACACAAAGCGGGCAGAAGGACAGGAGGTCACCGGCGGTCAGCGACGGTCTGGGACCCCAGGCCCTGGACGACTGTCGATGTGTTGGGGAGAGAGGGGGGGTGAGAGAGGAGAGGGGGAGAGAGGGGGAGAGAGGGGGAAAAGAGGGGACAGAGAGGTGGATAGAAGGAGAGAGGTAGAGGGAAAGGGGGAGGGAGGGGTGAGATGGGGAGAACAGAGGTAGGGAGGAGGGTCTTTTGAACAGTCTTCCCGCTGACTGGTTAGCACACGGCAAAAAGCTTTTTGCTGAACCTTGGTACACGTGACTATAACCTAAACACAAGTGATATAATGGTAGGTTGAACCGGAACGTCTTTGGAGTGTGGGAGGAAACTGGAGCACCGGGAGAAAACCCACGCAGGTCACGGGGAAAACGCACAAACTCCGTATAGGCAGCGCCCGCAGTCAGGATCGAACCCGGGTCTCTACCGCTGCGCCACCGTGCCACCCTAAAGTGTCTATTTATAGAGTTTGCACGTTCCCCCCGTGACCTGCGTGGGTTTTCTCCAGGAGCTCCGGTTTCCTCCCACATCCCAAAGACGTGCGGGTTTGTAAGTTAATTGGCTTCTGTAAATTGTGAATTGTCCCTAGTTGTGCCAGCGTACCGGGTGAGCGCTGGTCGGCGCAGGCTCAGTGGGCCGAAGGGTCTGTTTCCGTGCTGTGTCCCTAAAGTCGAAAGGAAGGGCTGGGGCAAGTGATAGGCTGATCCAGGCTGATTTCAACGCTGAAGAAGGGTCCCGACCCGAAACGTCGTCTGTCCACCCCACCTCCCTAGATGCTGCCTGACCCGCTGAGTTCCTCCAGCACTTTGAGCGTGTGGCTCCTGACACCAGTGTCTGTGCCACCAGACATGTCTACCTCACGGGCCTTTGCAAAGTCTCACAGCCCTTCCAGCCCAACTCTAGATTGGTCGCAAACTGCAAATCAAACGGGCCAGGAAATCCCTCGCCAAGAACTTACCGAGGTCCTCCAGTTCCGACGTCATGGATTTTGAGCGCAGGGCGATCGATGGAGGAGTTAGCCGTTTATTCTGCGCTGAGACTGCAGACAGAAAGATTTTTCAGTAATGTCGCACTCAACAGTCGGACCAGACCTGAAAGAAATATGGTCTGAAGAAGGGCCTCTACCCCACTCCTTCTCCCCAGAGATGCTGCCTGTCCCGCTGAGTTTCTCCAGCTTTTTGTGTCTATCTACGGTTTTACTAAATCAACTGCGATTCTCTGAGGCTGCCTCGCATTCCCGTAAACTCTTAAGTTCTAGGAGCAGAATTAGGCCATTCGGCCCATTTAGGGCTGGCACGGTGGCGCAGCGGGTAGAGTCGCTGCCTCACATCGCCAGAGACCCGGGCTCGATCCTGACTACGGGTGCTGCCTGTATGGAGTTTGTACGTGACCTGTGTGGGTTTTCTCCCGGCACTCCGGTTTCATCCCACACTCCAAAGACGTGCAGGTTTGTGGATTAATTGGCCTTGGTAAAATTGTAAATTGGTGCTAGTGTGCGGGGATCGCTGGTCAGCGCGGACTTAGTGGACCGAAGGGCCTGTTTCCGCGCTGTATCTCTAAACTAAACTAAATCTACTCCGCCACTCAATCATGGCTGGTCTATCTCTCCCTCTTAAACAAAAAAATAAAAAAAAAAAAAACCCATTCTCCTGTCTTCTTCCTCTTCCCCCCGTAACTCCTGCCGCCCTTTCTCCAGGAATCAAATAATCTTTGGACCAAGATAATCCCAGGAGAGGGAAGTTTGGGCCTGCTTTCACAAGAGGTTGGAGATAGCCTAGACCAGGGGTCCCCCAACCTTTTCCGTCCCATTCACCCCTGGAAACTTTAATAGCACATCACAATGTTACTTCACTTATTTATGAACAACTGATGATGAACAGATACCAGTATACAGGACCCAAACACAGTCAGTCAATGAGAAACAATAAGTACAAATCCACAAGCAACAAATGTACCCCCTGGGTTGGCGAAATGTACCCCCTTGATCTACACTGTCCCAATAAACAATAGACAATAGGTGCAGCAGTAGGCCATTCGGCCCTTCCAGCCAGCACCGCCATTCAATGTGATCATGGCTGATCATCCCCAATCAGTGACCCCCCCCCCCGTTTCCTGTCTTCCCCCATAACCCCTGACTTTGCCGCTATCTTTAAGAGCCCTATCTAGCTCTCTTTTGAAAGTATCCAGAGAACCGGCCTCCACCGCCCTCTGAGGCAGAGGATTCCACAGACTCACCACTCTCTGTGAGAAAAAGTGTTTCCTTGTCACCGTTCTAAATGGCTTACCCCTTATTCTTAAACTGTGGCCCCTGGTTCTGGACTCCCCCAACATCGGGAACATGTTTCCTGCCTCTAGCGTGTCCAAACCCTTAACAATCTTATATGTTTCAATGAGATGATCCTCTCATCCTTCTAAACTCCAGAGTGTACAAGCCCAGCCGCTCCATTCCTCTCAGCATATGACAGTCCCGCCATCCCGGGAATTAACCTTGTAAACCTACGCTGCACTCCCTCAATAGCAAGAATGTCCTTCCTCAAATTAGGGGACCAAAACACACATTCACCCTGGCATTACACACACACACACAGTGATGTTCTCTCTGCACCGCCCACAGGGGAGGGGGAGAGGGGAGAGGGGAGGGGGGAGGGGAGAGGGGAAGTGGGAAGAGAGAGGGGAGAGGGGGAGGGGAGAGGGGAGTTCTGGGAGAGGGGAGAGGGGGGGAGAGTTAGGGGTGGGTGAGTGGGGTTGAGGGGGGACAAAGGTGTGAGAGGGGAAGTGGGGGAGGGTGAGGGGGGGGAGGGGAGGGAGAGGGAGAGCAGGGGATGGGAGGGACCGAGTAGGGGAGAGGCCCCTTGAGGCGAGTGCTTCGCTTCTTTTGTGGGGAGATCCTCTAGAGGGGACGGGGAGAGGGTGAGGGGGGGAGGGGAGAGGGGAGGGGAAGAGGGGAGAGGGGAGAGGAGGAGGGGGAGATGGGGAGTGGCCGTCTTTCTCTGTTTCCTTTTTTCATGAGGGGATTTTGTTTTCTCTTGGGAGGGGAGTTCTCAGATTCTTTCTGGGGAGAGGGGATAGACGGGGAGTGGGTGAGAGTGAGTGAGGGAGATCTTCTTCTGCTTTCTCTTTTCGTTTTTTTTCCTTTTATTCTGCTTTTCTTCGTACTCCTTTCTTTTCTCTTTCTCCTTTTCTCCCTTTTCTTTATATGAGGGGGGAGAGGGGAGAGGGGGAGCGCTTTTCTCTTTTCAGGCGGGATGAGGGGAGAGGGCGGAGAGGGGTGAGGGGGAGGGGAGGGGAGGCGGAGGGGGGAGGGGACGAGGGGAATGAGGCAGAAACGAGGGGAGAGCCCTTTTCGTGGGAGGGGAGAGGGGAGAGGCGGAGTACTCTGTTTCTTCTTTTGTCTCTTTCTTCTCTTTCCCTTTCCTCCGGGAAGAGGGGGGAGGGGTCTCTTTTCTCTTCGTAGAGGGAGAGGGGATCTTTTTCTCCACTTTGCTCTTTTCTCTTCTCTCTTTTCTCTTTTCTCTTTTTCCTCTATCCTTTTCTCTTTTCTGCTTTCCTTTCTCTGTTCTCTTTTTCCTTTTCTCTTTTCTCTTTTCTCCTTTTCTCTTCTTCTTTTTCTCTTTTCTCTTTTTCTCTTTTACTTTTCTCTTTTCCTTTTGAGGGAGCTATTTTTCTCTTTTCTCTTTTCTCTTTCTCATTTCTCTTTGTCTTGCTTTTTTCCTTTTCTCTTTTCTCTCTTTTCCTTTTCTCTTTCATCCCCTCTTTCTCTTTTTCCTTTGAGCTTTCTTTTCTTTTTTCTCTTTTTTCTTTTTCACTTTTCACCTCTTGTCTCTCTTTTTCTCTTGTTCTCTTTTCTCTGTTTTCCCTTTTCTCTTGTTCTCTGAGAGGGGGAGAGGGGAGAGTGGGAGAGGGTTGGAGTTCCTTTCTCTTTTCCTCTTTTCTCTTGTCCTTTCTCTTTTCTCTTTTCTCTTTTTTCTATTTTCTCTTTTTTGCTTTCTTTGTCGCCCTTTTCTCTTTTCTCCTTTTCTCTTAGCGGAGGGTTTCTTTTTCTCTTTTCTCTTTGCTCGTGCTCTTTTCCTTTTCTCTTTTTCCGGCTTGTCTCTTTTCTTTATTCTTTCTTTGAGGGATGGTATCCCCCTCCCCAAGCGCCCACCAGACGCTCCCCGCCCCCTCTGGGCCTCTCCAACCACTTTCTTTCTAGACCCCAAACACAGCCACCATAAACCTCCCATGTCGGACAAGGATTTATTGCGCTGTAACCGACGTCTTCTTTGAGCTTGAGGTAATTGCCGCCCTGTCACGGTTCATGTTGACCACATTGCCGATTTGTGTCCCCACCTTCATAACCACGTTCTGGCCAATTTCACACTGGAGAAAACCACAGGTGTGACTAGTTTAGAGGGAACAGCGCTGGGAACAGGCACCTGTATTCGGCCCAGCGAGTCCGTGCCGTCCCCAGAACGATCCCCCCCGGCAGTTGGACCCCCACCCGGGCCGGATAAGAGGCCCTAAGACTTAAAAGCTTTTGGTTGAGCCTTCCCATATTATGTCAGACCAACCCAAAATACCCCGAACCACCCCCCCCCCCTCCCCAAATATAAAACAATCCCACCCCCCACCCCTACCTCAGGTCCGCCCCACTTAAACTATAAAAAATTTGTACCAGCAATATTTTTCAAAATGAAATCCCCTAAAACTAAACAACCACACAAGATGGAAAACCAACATGGATTTTTTTGTACACTTTTTTATATTATGAAAAGTTTCTTCTCCTACTTTTTTTAATTGCAAAGTATTTGATCAGACCACCCCCCCCTCAACCCCAATTCCGCCCACTCCACCCCAATCCCCCCCCCAGCCCCATCATCACCACACCCAAGTAGTCGCCCAATACAGCCCAAAAGTCCTGCTCAACGTATGAACTCACCCTATGACACTTTCGAAAATTATCAGTGTTCCGATCACCGCCCCCCTATAAAAACCCACTACCATGAATATTATTTTACTCCCCCCCCAGTAGTTTAAAGTGATTTCTTTGTGTGACGGCAACTCAACCCCACCATTTACCATATGAAAATTTTCTGTGGTGCCTCCGTCTCCTTGATGCCTTAAGCCGCCACACGCCAGAGCTTATTTTGCTCAACAAAAAAGAAGCTTGTTCCACAATCAGCGGCGATCACAACTAACGCACACCCCAACCACACACTAAGGGACAATTTGTTTTAACATTACACCCAACCCGCCAATAAAACCAGCAAGTAACCTACAAACTGCAAGTCTTTAGAGTGTGGGAGGCAAAACCACCGGAGACTCGCAACAGGAGAAATCCCACGCAGGTCTCGGGAGAGCGTGTCGAGAACAGACAATTCTCGCGCAGGACTGCACAGCACAATACAATGCGAAAAGGTACGACTCTTGGGGCGAGTACTCACCGCCAAACAGGCGTCACCCCGCGAGTAGTCGCCCACAGAGTCGTACCTTTTTCTGGTCGCCGCTGGATTTTCAACATGTTGAAAATTATCGGCCACCTGCTGAGACCGTGAAGGGCGCCGGCAGTCACTTTTTTTTAAGTATAAATTTATATTAGAGGCATGTGCATATCATAGTCCAAACCACTCCAAACGCTGTTAAACGATTACGTGTTAAGTATCCAGGATTCCAGGGGCCTCGCTACCAATGTAGCTGGGATCCTCATTTATCGGTCACATATTAACATAACATTGCCTCTAATTATTTATTTATATTTATAGATAGAAAGAATAAAGAGAGAAAAAAATAAAATTAGAAAAATAGAATAAACTATCCATAATACAACTTAGGAGATAGGTCAGAGAACATAACTATTCATCTATCCTGGGTTCAAGCTCCAGTCCCGGCCCAATCTACCCCTATCTACCCCTTCAAATAATCTATAAATGGCGACAATATTCTAATAAATAATTCTGGTTTGTCAATTAAGACAAATCTAATTTTTTCCAGATTTAAGGTCTCCGACATCTCCATAATCCACATTTTGGTTGTGGGGGTTGCTGGGTTTTTCCAAAATTTTAATATTATTTTTTTCCCAGTTATTATACGATAATCAAGGAAATTTCTTTGGTTTGTTGTAATATTTTTTTGGTTTTGTTCTGATATGCCAGGGACAGGCCCTTCTAACAGCCTGCGGAAGAGCTGTGTTGTCCAGGGTGCTCCGCAGTTTGAGGAACATCCTCCCCGTCCGAGACCTCCTCCTGTGAATCCGACCCAGGATGGAGTGGCAAACACCAACCTCGATGAGGAAGTCGCCCATGCGTAGTCCGGACCTCCATGCCACTCCCCCCTCATCCACGGACTCCAGGTACTGCAGTGCGGGGAAGGCTGGAGTCGGAGTGAACTCCTCGATCGGTGTCTGGGCTACAGGAACGCAAAGCAGAGTTTCATTTAGTTTAGACGTTTGGTTGAGAAGGAGTTTCTTCCCAGAGGCCAATAGGACTGTAAACTCCTATCTCACATAGAACATAGAAACACAGACAATAGGTGCAGGAGGAGGCCATTCGGCCCTTCGAGCCTGCACCGCCATTCAATATGATCACGGCTGATCATCCAACTCAGTATCCTGTACCTGCCTTCTCTCCATACCCCCTGATCCCTTTAGCCACAAGGGCCACATCTAACTCCCTCTTAAATATAGCCAATGAACTGGCCTCAACTACCTTCTGTGGCAGAGAATTCCACAGATTCACCACTCTCTGTGTGAAAAATGTTTTTCTCATCTCGGTCCTAAAAGATTTCCCCCTTATCCTTAAACTGTGACCCCTTGTTCTGGACTTCCCCAACATTGGGAACAATCTTCCTGCATCTAGCCTGTCCAACCCTAAAGAATTTTGTAAGTTTCTATAAGATCCCCCCTCAATCTTCTAAATTGTAGCGAGGGACTGACTTTCACCAGGGACTAGCTTTACTGTACCATTCTACAGTTTGTTTTTCCCCCTTTCCTTACTCCCACAATATGTAATATGTAAAAGAATATGTGATTCTGTTCCATTCTGTTTGTAGTTTGCTGGTTGGTTTGTTTGCACAAAGTCCGCGAGCATTGGCCACTTTCCATTTCACTGCACATCCCGCACGTGTATGTGACGAATAAACTTGACTTGACTTGAGATACAGAGCGGAAACAGGCCCTTCGGCCCACTGAGTCCGCACCGACCAGCGATCCCCAAGCACATTTACACTATCCCACACACACACACTAGGGACAATTTACATTTATACCAAGCCAATTAACCTACAAACCTGCACGTCTTTGGAGTGTGGGAGGAAAGCAAAGATCGCGGAGGAATCCCACGCAGGTCACGGGGAGAACCGTGCAAACTCCGTACAGACAGCACCCGTAGTCGGGATCGAACCGGGGTCTCCGCTGCTGCAAGGGAGCAACTCTACCACTGCGCCACCGTGCAGCAGATATTCCTTGTTAATCTGCAGGAAACTACTTTTGTCTTGCTTTTCCTGGACACTCCTTAACTAAACCGTTCATTAAACGTCTGAGTGTGATGTTTACACCAGCAACAGAAGTAAGATTTTCATTTATTAACATAGAAACATAGAAAAATAGGTGCAGGAGTAGGCCATTCGGCCCCTCGAGCCAGCACCGCCATTCAATATGATCACGGCTGATCATCTAAAATCAGTACCCCGTTCCTGCCTTCTCCCCATATCCCTTGATTCCGTTAGTCCAAAGAGCTAAAACTAACTCTCTCTTGAAAACATCCTGTGAATCGGCCTCCACTGCCTTCTGTGGCGGAGAATTCCACAGATTCACAACTCTCTGGGTGAAAAGGTTTTTGCTCATCTCAGTCCTAAATGGCCCCATATTCTTGTTTGAGAAAGAACTGCAGATGCTGGAAAAATCGAAGGTAGACAAAAATGCTGGAGAAACTCAATGGGCGAGGCAGCATCTATGGAGCGAAGGAATGGGTGACGTTTTGGGTCGAGACCCTTCTTCACACCTTATTCTTAAACTGTCACCCCTGGTTCTGGACTCCCCCAACATCAGGAACATTTTTCCTGCACCTAGCCTGTCCAATCCCTTAAGGGCCTGTCCACTTGGGCGACCTAATCCGCGAGTTCTGGCGAGTTTGCCTTCGACTCATACTGGCAGCATGGTCGACACGAGGTCGTAGGAGGTCTTCGTAACTCTCCTCCATGCTCGAGAGTGGTCTCCGCGTACACGAGGCCTCAGCCAGGTCGCGGCATTTTTTTCAATATGTTAAAAAATATTGCTGATCATCCCGAATCAGTACCCCGTTCCTGCCTTCTCTCCATATCCCTGACTCCGCTATCTTTAAGAGCCCTATCTAGCTCTCTCTTGAAAGCATCCAGAGAACCGGCCTCCACCACCCTCTGAGGCAGAGAATTCCACAGACTCACCACTCTCTGTGAGAAAAAGTGTTTCCTCGTCTCCGTTCTAAATGGCTTACTCGTTATTCTTAAACTGTGGCCCCTGGTTCTGGACTCCCCCAACATCGGGAACATGTTTCCGGCCTCTAGCGTGTCCAAGCCCTTAACAATCTTATGTTGTTCCGTCTCTCCAGAGATGCCGCCTGTCCCGCCGTTACTCCAGCGTTTTGTGTCTATTTACATGAGTGAAGCTCCCTCTGTCCCGCCCCATGTACAGAGTCACGGGGGCTGCGCGCCGCGCCTCACCTTTCGCTCCCCGAAGCACGAACCCGAATCCTTCGCTGTCTTTTTTCTGCAGCAGCACCGTTTTCTCTTTGATGATGTAGTCGCTGCGAAGAGAGAATCTGGCGTTACAGTGGTTCCAAAAAGGCCCCCCACCACGCACGGCCCCCCGCACGCCCCTCCTTGTCACCGCCAGACTGCCCAATCCCCCCCCCCCCAGCCCTGGTTCATCAGTGATAGGAGCAGAATTAGACCATTCGGCCCATCAAGTCTACTCCGCCATCCAATCATGGCTGGTCTATCTCCCCTCCTAACCCCATTCTCCTGCCTTCTCCCCATAACCCCCCAACCACCCGTACTAATCAAGAATCTATCTATCTCTGCCTTAAATATATCCACTGACTTGGCCTCCACAGCTTTCTGTGGCAATGAATTCCACAGATTCACCACCCTAAGGTAACAAAGAGGGCTTGGCCTGTGCGTTAAGTTTAGTTCAGAGATGCAGCACAGAAACAGGCCCTTCGGCCCACGGAGTCCCTGCTGACCAGCGATCCCCGCACACTAACACTATCCTACACACACTAGGGACAATTTACATATATAGCAAGCCAATTAACCTACGAACCTGTACATCTTTGGAATGTGAGAGGAAACCAAAGATCGCGGAGAAAACCCACGCGGTCACGGGGAGAACGTGCAAACTCCGTACAGACAGCGCCCGTAGTCAGGATGGAACCGGCGCTGCAATCTCTGTAAGGCAGCTGCTCGACCCGCTGCGCAGCCCTGTTTAATTTAGTTTAGTTCTGTTTAGGTACAGCGCGGAAGCAGGCCCTTCTGCCCACGGAGTCCCTGCTGACCAGCGATCCCCACACACTAGCACTATCCTACACACGCCAGGGACACTTTACAATTATTATCTCCTCACCTCTTTCCCAAAGGAATTAAAGGACGCAGCTTTAGGAAGGAGATGAGGAGGAATTTCTTTAGTCAGAGGCTGGATTTCATTGGGTTTGATCCTGACCACGGGTGCTGTCTGTACGGAGTTTGCACGTTCTCCCCGTGACCGTGTGGGTTTTCTCAAGGGAGTGCCGGTTTCCTCCCACAATTCAACCTCCCACATGCAGTTTGTAGATTAGTTGGCTTCTGTAAAGTGTAAATAGTCCCCAGTGTGTGTAGGATCGTACGTGTTAGTGTATGGGGTGATCGCTGGTCGGCACGGACTCGGTGGGCCGAAGGGCCTGTTTCCATGCTGTCTCTCTGAAGTCTAGATCTACCGAGGTACAGCGAAATGCAGCAGAGCTCAGCAAAAGTCACTTTTGTGTACTGCAAAGGCAGACGAAAATGCTGGAGAAACTCAGCGGGTGAGGCAGCATCTATGGAGTAAAGGAATTGATGACGTTTCGGGTCGAGACCCGTCTTCAGACTGATGTGGGGATGGAGGGGGAAAGAAGAAAGGAAGAGGCGGAGACAGTGGGCTGTGGGAGAGCTGGGAAGGGGAGGGGAAAGAGGGAGAAAGCAAGGACTACCTGAAATTGGAGAAGTCAATGTTCATATCGCTGGGGTGTAAACTACCCAAGCTGCTCCTCCAATTTACGGTGGGCCTCACTCTGGCCATGGAGGAGGCCCAGGACAGAAAGGTCGGATTGGGAATGGGAGGGGGAGTTGAAGTGCTGAGCCACCGGGAGATCAGGTTGGTTAACGCGGACCGAGCGGAGGTGTAGGGCGAAACGATCGTCAAGCCTGCGCTTGGTCTCGCCGATGTAGACCAGCTGACCCTTGGCTACGACAAAGTTACAAGTTCATTGACGTTTTATCTTCAGTCCACCTTGGCCAAAGCAATCTGCCCAGTTGGACAATAGACAATAGGTGCAGGAGTAGGCCATTCGGCCCTTCGAGCCAGCACCGCCATTCAATGTGATCATGGCTGATCATCCCCAATCAGTACCCCGTTCCTGCCTTCTCCCCACATCCCCTGACTCCGCTATTTTTAAGAGCCCTATTAAGCTCCTTTTTGAAAGTATGCAGAGAACCTGCCTCCACCGCCCTCTGAGGCAGAGAATTCCACAGACTCACCACTCTCTGTGAGAAAAAGCGTTTCCTCATCTCCGTTCTAAATGGCTTACTCCTTATTTTAAACTGTGGCCCCATCAAATCCCCCACTTCTAACACCCCCCCTGGTTCTGGATTCCCCCAACATTGGGAACATGTTTCCTGCCTCCAGTGTGTCCAAGCCCTTAACAATCTTATATGTTTCAATGAGTTGCCAAACACTTTAACTCCCCCTCCCATTCCCACACTGACCTTTCTGTCCTGGGCCTCCTCCACTGTCAGAGTGAGGCCCAGCGCAAACTGGAGGAACAGCACCTCATATTTCGCTTGGGCAGTTTACACCCCAGTGGTACGAACATTGACTTCTCTAACTTCAAGTAACCTTTGCTTTCCCTCCCCTCCACCACCCTAGTTGTCGTACTAGTTTCACTGTCGTCCTGCTGCGTTTCACTGCCCCTTTACCACCTTCCCCCTAGCCAACAATGGACCATTGTGGGCTCCACCTTTCCCTGATCACCGTTGCATCTTTGCACATATGTTTCATTCATTTATTCTACATCTTTCTCCATCACCGTCTAGATCTCTCGTTTCCCTCTCCCCTTGACTCTCAGTCTGAAGGGTCTCCCACCCGAAACGCCCCCCACCCCCAATTCCCCATCTCCACAGATGCTGCCGGACCCTCTGAGTTAAGGGTCTGTCCCACTTTCACCACCTAATTCACAACCTTTTTTACTCGTGGACATTTTCCATCAGGCTAGAAAAACGCCCCGACCTACTTGATGCCACGAGTACCCACAACCAGCATCACGGCCTGCTACGGCCTACCTCCGCCCTCGTGACGACCGTGCTGCGAGAATGAGTCAAGGGCAAACTCGGCAGAGGTCGTGAATTAGGTGGTGAAAGTGGGACAGGCCCTTAACTCCAGCACTCTGTGCCTATCCTGGCAAGAGATGGGTGGATACAGGTGGGGGGGGGGGGTTTGATAGGCAGATGGTTGGACAGCGGTCAAAGCTGAAGATACAGTTCTATCCCACAGAAATTACTCAAACATTGGGAATGGCCACAGCTATAATTCCAGGTACTTTCAGGGCCCAGGGCTGAGCCCCTGGTGCTTTATACAACACCGGGTCGGTCTATTTCGCTGAATTGTGATCAATACTTGCACACCTCATCCTGTCAATCACACAGTCAACACTTGCCTCTCAGTTCATTAACAAATACGGCCACTTCTCGGCCACAAAGTTATACTATGCACATGGATGTTCTCAGACGCAGGTTAGTTTAGAGATAGAGCGGAAACAGGCCCCTCGCCCCCCCGAGTCCGCGCCAACCAGCGATCCCCGCACACTAACACCATCCTACACACGAGGGCCAATTTATTCTGAATGTTTTCATGTTTTAAGTAAGTAAGTAAGTAAGCTTATTGGCCAAGTATTCACATACAAGGAATTTGCTTTGGTGCTCCGCCCACAAGTAACAACATGACATACAGTGACAGTTACGAATGACTCAGAAAACACTAAACATTAATAATAATAAAACATTAATGATAAAACACCAATTAATAAACATGTTTTATGTTTTATGTTTTATTCTTAATTGTTACTGTATGTCCTGTTGCTACTTGCGAGCACCAAGGCAAATTCCTTGTATGTGTACACACTTGGCCAATAAACTTATTCATTCATTCATTCATTTATAATTCCTACCAAGGCCAATTAACATACAAACCTGTACAAATTTGAATAAGTAAGTTTATTGGCCTTCACATACAAGGAATTTCCCTTGGTGCTCCGCCCGCAAGACAACATGACATACGGTGACAGTTCAGAAGGGCACATAAAGCATTAAATGTTAATAATAAATAATAATAAGTGTGGGAGGAAACCAGAGCACCCGGAGAAAACCCACAGAGGTCACTGGGAGAACGTACAAACTCTGAACAGACAACACCCGTAGTCGGGATCGAACCCGGGTCTCTGGCGCTGCGAGGCAGCAGCTCTACCCGCTGCACCACCGTGCCCGCCCCACGTTGTAGCATTACAGGCATTTGAACACAACAAATAAATACACACAATCAATAATCCAATAAGTCAAAACAGATCCATCATGGAAAGCACCCTATCAAGATGCAGCACAGGTTGGTTGGGGAACAGCTCGGCCCCAAACCACAAGAACTAACAGAGATTTGTAGATGTAGGCCAGTCCCACACACACCACACTCCCCACCATAGCTCAGTGGGAGAGACAGCATCTATGGAGCAAAGGAATAGCTGACATTTCGGGTGGAGACCCCTGAAGGAATAGGTGACGTTTCGGGTCGAGACCCGGAAGGGTCTCGACCCGAAACGTCACCTATTCCTTCGCTCCATAGATGCTGCCTCACCCGCTGAGTTTCTCCAACATTTTGTGTCCACCTTAGATGTTTCCAGCATCTGCAGTTCCTTCTTAAACACTCCCCACCATTGTAGATGTGGCCCAGTCCGTCACACACAGACCACACTCCCCACCGCTGACTCCATCTACACTTCACGCTGCCTCGGGAAAGCAGCCGACACAATCAAAGACTTGTCCCTGTCCCACCCCGGTCATTCCTGTTTCCCCCCGCTCCCGTCTGGCAGAAGGTACAGAAGCTTGGGAGCGCGCACCACCAGACTCAGGAACAGCTTCTTCCCCTCTGTTATCAGGCTTCTGAACGATCCTTCCATCACCTCGGTACTGTCCGACTCACCTCTAGATGTAGCCCTGTCCATCAGATGTAGCCCTGTCCATCAAATTCCCCGCCATCGACTCCATCTACACTTCACGCGACCTTGAGAATTTTGCCAGCATTCCCTGTTCTCTCCCCTACCACTCGGCAGGAGATACATATATGAAAGCATATGTGACCAACATGTACATATAAAGCATGTGTATATATTTTAGAGTTTATATTTTAGAGATATAGCACAGATAGACAATATAGACAATAGGTGCAGGAGTAGGCCATTCGGCCCTTCGAGCCAGCACCGCCATTCAATGTGATCATGGCTGATCATCCCCAATCAGTACCCCGTTCCTGCCTTCTCCCCATATCCCCTGACTCCGCTATCTTTAAGAGCCCTATCCAACTCTCTCTTGAAAGTGTATAGGGCTCTGGTGAGACCACATCAGGAGTATTGTGTACAGTTTTGGTTTCCCAATTTGAGGAAGGACATCCTTGTGATTGAGGCAGTGCACGAGATTGATCCCTGGGATGGCGGGACTATCGTATGAGGAAAGATTGAAAAGACTAGGCTTGTATTCACTGGAGTTTGGAAGGGTGAGGGGGGATCTTATAGAAATTATAAAAGGACTGGACAATATAATAAATTATAAAAGGACTGGACAAGCTAGATGCAGGAAAAATGTTCCCAATGTTGGGCGAGTCCAGAACCAGGGGCCACAGTCTTAGAATAAAGGGGAGGTCATTTAAGACTGAGGTGAGAAAAAACGTTTTCACCCAGAGAGTTGTGAATTTGTGGAATTCCCTGCCACAGAGGGCAGTGGAGGCCAAGTCACTGGATGGATTTAAGAGAGAGTTAGATAGAGCTCTAGGGGCTAGTGGAGTCAAGGGATATGGGGAGAAGGCAGGCACGGGTTATTGATAGCGGACGATCAGCCATGATCACAATGAATGGTGGTGCTGGCTCGAAGGGCCGAATGACCTCCTCCTGCACCTATTTTCTATGTTTCTATGTTTCTATGAAAGTATCCAGAGAACCGGCCTCCACCGCCCTCTGAGGCAAAGATTTCCACAGACACCCGAAACGTCGCCCTTTCCTTCTCTCCAGAGATGCTGCCTGACCCGCTGAGTTACTCCAGCACTTTGTGTCTATCTTCGGTTTAAACCAGCATCTGCAGTTCCTTCCTACACATACAGTGTGTACCTGGATACACAAGTCACACCACGCACTATCTATGCACTGTCAATGGGTCGACTGTAATCATGTATTGTCTTTCCGCTGAATGGTACACGTGACAATGAACTAAACGGAACATTTTCCTAGTTTCATAGTTTAGTTTAGTTTAGAGATACAGCGCGGCAACAGGCCCTTCGGCCCACCGAGTCTGCGTGGCCCAGCGATTGCCCGCACACTAATACTATCCCACACACACTAGGGACAATTTACAATTTTACCGATGCCAATTAACCTACAAATCTGTACGTCTTTGGAGTGCGGGAGAACCCAGAAAAAAACCTATGCAGGTCACGGGGAGAACGTACAAACTCCGTACAGACAGCACCCGTAGTCGGGATCGAACCAGGATCTCTGGCGCGGTGAGGCAGCAGCTCCACCCGCTGCACCACCGTGCCACCCTGTTCTTGCATTCACAGCCAGTGGTGCGTTTTTCAGTTGGTTTTAGTTTTACACACACATACACATACATACACGCACACACATACAGACACACACAGACACACACGCACATGTATGCATGCACGCACACGCATACACATACATACACACATGCACGCACACACATACAGACAGACGCACGCACATACACACATTGTTGAGGCTGTGAATAGTCATTAATGAATGATCATGGAATTAGAACAGTATTGATCAGATTGTGTGCAGACAGGTCGGGTTGGTCTTGGCATCATGTTTGGCAAGGCAAGAGGCCCTTCGGCCCACAATGTTTGGCTAAACATGATGCCAATTCCACCAGAGGAAGCCTTTGGGGGTTGCTTACACGACAGATAAACAGCCTTGGCTCTTGGCTCGTACGAGAGAGGGCAAGAGGTAATGGTACGCCTTCCCCACTTCAAACTTATCCTCTCTGGATCTGCCAGGGATCAGAAAACTCCAGCGACTATCTCAAAGTTTAAGAAACATTTAGACGTGTTCATGGCAAAAGTAGACACACCTGTGGGCAAATGGGACATTAAGCTTAGATGAGGGGTTGGCACGGGAGAGTTGGACCGAAGGGCCTCAGCCCATCGCACTGCTCCGTTCCACCCCCTCTCAGTTCCTTTCATTATCTGCTCCAACTGAATCCGGTTTGTAATTGGATTCGGGAAATGTGGATCAGCCTCGGAGTCTGCATTCTGGGTTTAGAGTCATACGGCGTGAAGGCAGGCCCTTCAGCCCCTCTTGCCCATGCTGATTAACATGCTCACGGCCCGGTGGTATGGATATTGACTTCTCTAACGTCTCTAAGTAACCCTGGCCTACCCTCCCTCTCCACCCCTCCCCCACCATAGTTGCACCAGCTTCTTGTTCTCACCCAGCAAACAGCTAACAGTGGCCCGTTCCCTTTATCATCTTTCATTCATTTGTTCTGTATCTCTCAATCGACAATAGACAATAGGCGCAGGAGGAGGCCATTCGGCCCTTCGAGCCAGCAACGCCATTCAATGTGATCATGGCTGATCATCCCCAATCAGTACCCCGTTCCTGCCTTCTCCCCATATCCCCTGACTCCGCTATCTTTAAGAGCCCTATCTAGCTCTCTCTTGAAAGCATCCAGAGAACCGGCCTCCACCGCCCTCTGAGGCAGAGAATTCCACAGACTCACAACTCTGTGTGAAAAACTGTTTCCTCGTCTCCGTTCTAAATGGCTTACCCCTTATTCTTAAACTGTGTGGCCCCTGGTTCTGGACTCCCCCAACATCGGGAACATGTTTCCTGCCTCTAGTGTGTCCAAACCCTTAATAATCCTATATGTTTCAATAAGATCCCCTCTAAAACTTCTAAACTCCAGAGTGTACAAGCCCAGTTGCTCCATTCTCTCAGCATATGACAGTCCCGCCATCCCGGGAATTAACCTTGTAAACCTGCGCTGCACTCCCTCAATAGCAAGAATGTCCTTCCTCAAATTTGGAGACCAAAACTGCACACAATCTCGTTTCCCTTTCCTGTGTCTGAAGAAGAGTCTCGACCCGAAACGTCACCCACTCCTTCTCTCCAGAGATGCTGCCTGTCCCGCTGAGTTGCTCCAGCGTTTGTGTCTATCTTCGATGTAAACCAGCATCTGCAGTTCCTTCATACACTGTTAGATGGGCACATGAATGTGGACGCATATGGGTCATGTGCAGGCAGGGGAGATCGGTTTAACCTGCTGTCATGTTCAGCATGGGCATTGTGGGCCTAGGGCCTGTTCCTGTGCTGTATTGTGCTGTGTTGTATGTTTGGGGGCTACACACCGTTGGAGGCCACCAGGCAGCGAGGGTGTGAGTCGGACACCCGTGGACAAGATGCTTTAAGTTTACTTTGGACTTCAGAGATACAGCGCGGAAACAGGCCCTTCGGCCCACCGGGTCCGTGCCGACCAGCCATCCCCAACACTACCCCACACACACCAGGGACAATTCTGCATTCATGCCAAGCCAGTTAACCCGCAGGGCTGCACGTCTTTGGAGAGTGGGAGGAAAGCGAAGATCTCGGAGCAAACCCGCACGGACAGCGCCTGTGGTCGGGGTCTCTGGAGCAACTGTACCGTGCCGCCCTAAAATACTGTATCCGGGCGCTCCGGTTTCCCCCCACATCCCAAAGACGCGCGGGTTTGTTGGTTAACCGGCCCCTCGTGTGTGGGGAGTGGATGAGAAAGTGGGACAGCACAGACCCAGTGGGCCGAAGGGCCTGTTCTCACGCTGTATCGCTAGTCTAAACTATACTAAACTGCTCACAACCTCACTCACGCCTACCCGGGAACACGCGTCAAGGGAGAAAGCACGCACATGTACACGCATGTTCCATGTCCGTGCACATAAAACATAGCACAGGAACAGGCCCTTCAGCCCACAGAATGCCACGTTTAACAGTTCTCGGCCTGCACCTGATCCATATCCCTCCATTCGCTGCATATCCATGCACCCGTGCAGAAGCCGCTTAAACCCCACTATGGTATGTGCCCCCACCACCACCCCTGGCAGCGCGTTCCTCGCACCCACCCCCCTCTGTGTCAAATACCTGCCCCCCGCACATCTCCTTAAGCTTTGCCCCTCTCAACATTGCTGCCAGAAAGTCTCATGTGCACACTGAGACAGAGAGATGAGCAGGCCGATATTACACATACATACATACATATATATGTACGCACACACACGCCAATGTACACACATGGACATCCAACATGTATTGTGCACACACACAAGCGCATCCTCACCTGTGCACAGACACGCAAATCCCACGCATGCAAGTGTGTAAATCCCTTCACGCACACATGCATGTGCATGCGGATAGGTCCACGCATGCACGCACACGTACCCATGTGCACACACACACGCACACACCAGCATGTGCACGCACGTGTACACGCGCACACACATATGCACACACTCACACTCGTACGGACAGACACACGCCCGCATGTACACATACACAACGGCACGCACATATGTACACACTCACACACATGTACATACACTCCCCCGCAGGTACACACGCACACACACGTGTGCACATACCAACATGCGCACTGACAGTAAACAATGTGTCCGCCTGCCTTCAACTGGTTGTATACAGGCCTGTTCCGTCCCTCTGACAACCTCCCACCACCACAACTCCCCCCCCCCATCTCCCCCTCCCCCTCTCCCCCCCATCTCCCCCCCCCCCCCCCACCGCTGCACAATCTGGCAGCTGATCAACACCTAATGTACTCATTCAGCTTATTAATGTGGACGCAGGCTCAGTGGTGCAGTCTGTGAATGGAGAGACAGGGGGGGGGGGGTTGTAGTGGGGGAGGGGGGGGGGGGTGGGTGAGGCCCCTGATGCCGGGAACAAACAGGGAGAGGGGGAGGGGAGGGGGGGGGGGGGGTTACACTGAACAGAAGATGAATGGAGGCAATCAATGAATAAAGCTGGAAGTGAATGGGTTGTTAGTCACCGCTGTTGCAACAGAGCGCAGGCCTCTTGTTTAAAATAAAAGATCAGGCCTCTTGCCCTCTTACTAGAAGAACAAGCATACTGGCTCGAAAATCCTGTGTCAGGGGCAGGCCAGCTAGCTCTCGACACAATCCCCCCCCTCTCCCCATCCCCTCTCCCCTCCCTCCCCCATCCCTCCTCCCCATCCCCTCTCCCCATCCCCTCTCTCATCCCCTCCTCCCCATCCCCTCTCTCCCCATCCCCTCTCCCCATCCCCTCTCTCCCCATCCCCTCTCCCCATCCCCTCTCTCCCATCCCCTCTCTCCCATCCCCTCTCCCCCACCCCCTCTCTCATCCCCTCTCTCCCCATCTCTCCTCATCCCCTCTCTCCCCATCCCCTCTCCTCCCCCATCCCCCTCTCCCCATCCCCTCTCCCCATCCCCTCTCCCCATCCCCTCTCTCCTCATCCCTTCTCATCCCCATCCCCTCTCCTCTCCCCTCCCCTCTCCCTCATCCCTTCTCTCCCCATGTCCTCTCTCCCCCCTTCTCTCTTCCCTTTCTCCCCTCCCTTTCCCTCTCTCCTCTCTCCATCCTCTCTCCCCCTATCTCCCCTATTTATCTATCCCCTCCCCTCTCTCTCCCCCATCCTCTCTGCACAGCCCTTTGCCCCCCTTCTCCCCCACCCCCCTTTCTCCCCTCTTCCTCTCCCCTCCCCTCCCCTCTCCCCTCTCCTCTCCCTCTCTCCTCCCTCTCCATTCCCAGGGGTTGCTGTTACCTGTAAATGTACCAGATACTCCTGCGCCGTGGTCCGAGTGCTGGCCAGCTGGATGAGAAGTGTGAGTGCATGCCTGCGTTGGCCAGGGCCATGTCTGTGGGCAGGCTGAGCTCCGGCTCCACATTCTCACCGCCGCCCGCTCCAGGGGTGAGGGGCGGACTTGGGGAGGGAGGGAGGGGGTGGTGGGTGGGGGGTAGAGAGACGGGGGAGAGAGAGCGGGCAGGCGGGAGGCTGGAGCTGAACCTACATCCTCTACACAATCACACGCACACACACACACTCACACACACACACACACGCTCACACACACACACACACACAACACGCACACACACACAGCCCCAGCTTTCCAACGACAGGTCTGCATCGACCGCTTCAGCTGCTGCTGCTGAAGGAAGCACCAGGATAATGAATATCATTAGGAACGGGCGGGGAGGGGGAGATGATGAGAGAGAGGGAGAGAGAGAGAGAGAGGAGAGACAGAGAGAGAGAGAGAGAGAGAGAGAGAGAGAAGGAAGGAGAGGAAGGGAAAGAGGGAGTGGGGGGGAGGAGAGAGAGGGAGAAAGGGGGATAGAGGAGGAGAGCGGGGAGGGAAGGAGAGAATGTGAGAGAGAGAGAGAGAGAGAGAGAGAGAGAGAGAAAGGGGGAGGGGAGAGGGGAGAGGGGGAGAGATGATGAGAGAGAGGGAGGGGAAAGGGGGAGGGGAGGGGGAGGGAGGAGATAGAGAGAGAGGGAGGGAGAGAGAGAGAGAGGGAGGATGGAGATAGAGAAAGGGGAGAGGGGAGGGAGAGAAAGGGGGGGAAAGAGGAGAATGAGAAAGGGGATAGAGGAGGAGAGTGGGGAGGGTAGGATAGAGAGAGAGGGGGAGAGTGAGGAAGAATGAGACTGAGGGGAGAATAGGAGAGAGGAAGGGAGGGAGGGAGAGAGAGAGGGAGGGAGGGAGAGGGAAAGGGGGGGAGGGGAGAGGGGGAGAGAGAGTGGGGAGAGAGAGGGGGTAAGGAGAGAGAGAGAGAGAGAGAGACAGAGAGAGACGATAGAGTGAGGAAGAATGATACTGAGGGGAGAACGAGAGAGGGGGGGGAGTACCAGAGAGAGAGAGAATGAGACAGTGAGAGAGAGAGATAGGGAGAGAGAGTGAGATATGAGGGATGGGATGATGAATGGTGACAGTGAGGGCAGAAGAGAGGAAGGATAATAGACAGAGTGTGAAATAGAATGTATAACTGAGGGGGTGGGAATAGGCAGAGGGAAGGGAATGGCTGATGGGAAGGTAGATGGTGAGGTGGCCTTCATCCTACGACAGCAGGAGATGTCGCTGCACTCTGTCCCTCGCCTCTGCCCAGGGACCACGACCGTCCCCTCCAGGTGCATCTACCGTATCCACCCTTCCTCTCGTGGCCTCTTGAGCATCGGCCACACCGAGAGTAGACTAGGCGACCGTTTGGCCGGACACAACGGCTAGTTCCGCCAAGCCCCGCCTGATCTCCCGGTTGCCAAACACTCGACCTCCCCCCCCCCCTCCCATTCCCACACTGACCTTTCTGTCCTGGGCCTCCTCCACTGTCAGAGTGAGGCCCAGCGCAAATTGGAGGAACGGCACCTTGTATTTACACCCCAGCGGTATGAACATTGACTTCTCTAACTTCAAGTAGCCCTTGCTTTCCCTCTCTCTCTCTCCATCCCTCCCCCATCCCAGTTCTCCCGCTAGTTTCACTATCCTCCTGATTACTTTTACTGATTGTACTATGAACCATTCCACATGTCCTTGATCTTCAGTCGTTTTCACACCTTACCCTTCCCCATCTCTAGACTCCCTCTCCCCGACTCTCAGACTGAAGAAGGGTCTCGACCTGAAACGTCACCCATTCCTTCTCTCCAGAGATGCTGCCTGTCCCGCTGAGTTACTCCAGCATTCAGTGTCTATCTTCAGAGACAGAGAGAGAGAGACAGAGAGGGAGAGACAGAGAGAGAGACAGAGAGAGAGAGACAGCGAGAGAGAGACAGAGAGTCAGAGAGAGAGATTAGAGAGACAGAGACAGAGAGAGACAGAGAGAGAAACAGAGAGGAGACAGAGAGACAGACAGGGAGACAGAGAGACAGGAGAGAGAGACAGACAGAGACACAGAGAAAGAAGAGACAGACAGAGACAGACAGAGAGAGAGAGAGAGAGAGAGAGAGAGAGACAGAGAGACTGATAGACAGACAGAGAGACAGAGAGACAGAGAGACACAGAGAGACACAGAGAGAGAGTGAGGGTGGTGGGGGGAGGAGTTCTGACAGGTACACACACTGCCCTGGGGCTGAGGGAGTGATCTATACTCCAGTCAATGGGAACCACCAGACACAGATAGTGTCAGACAGGCTCAATCAAATACCCGTGGAAGTGTCTGCGATAAACATTCACACCAAACACAGGCTGGTCGGTCGGCAGCACAGGCTCAGGCTCACAGGAGCGCTGTACTCCCACAACAGGCTGAGTATTAAACCACAGAGCTAGTCTCCAGACCGCATAATCACTCATTTACTACACAAAGCAAATCAGGTCCATCCTGACACAACTATTCACCAATGCACACTCATCCTGACACCAGTGCTCACTAATACGGACGTTGTGACACCAGTGTTCACTAATACAGACAGTCTGACACAACTATTCACCAGCACCAGTCTTCACTAGTGCAGGCATTGTCAGACCAGTGTTCACTAATACAGGCAGTCTGACACAATTATTCACTCGTACAGATGCACGGTGACACAACTATTCACCAGCACCAGTCTTCACTAGTGCAGGCATTGTCACACCAGCATTCACTAATACATGCAATGTGGCACGATTATTCACCAGTACCTGGGTTTTCTGACACCACTGTTCACTGATACAGGCAGCCAGACACAATTATTTCCCAGTACACATGCACGGTGACACAACTGTTCACTAGTACACGGGCGTTCTGACACCAGCGCGCAGTAATATACACATTTTGACATCAGTGTTCATTAATACAGGCAGTTTGACACAACTATTTACTAGTACATACACTTGTTTGACACAACTATTCACCAGAGGGTGGTGAATCTGTGGAAATATTTGCCACCGGAGGCTGTGGAGGCCACAAGTCAGTGGGTATTTTTGAGGCAGAGATAGATATAGATTGTTGCTTAGTGCAGGTGTCAGGGGTTATGGGGAGAAGGCAGGAGAACGGGGTTGGGGGGGAGAGATAGATCAGCCGTGGTTCACGAGGACACAGTATAACACATGTATTCACTACAGTCTGACACAGTATTTACCACTACATTGTAACTCACTAGTACACAGCCAGTTTGACACAAGTATTCACTAGAACCATATAACCATATAACAATTACAGCACGGAAACAGCCCTTCTAGTCCGTGCCGAACACTTATTCTCACCTAGTCCCATCTACCTGCACTCAGACCATAACCCTCCATTCCCTTCCCGTCCATATACCTATCCAATTTATTTTTAAATGATAAAATCGATCCTGCCTCCACCACTTCCACTGGAAGCTCATCCCACACAGCCACCACTCTCTGAGTAAAGAGGTTCCCCATCATGTTACCCCTAAACTTCTGTCCCTTAATTCTCACGTCATGTCCTCTTGTTTGAATCTTCCCTACCCTCAATGGAAAAAGTTTATCCACGTCAACTCTGTCTATCCCTTCTCATCATTTTAAAGACCTCTATCAAGTCCCCCCTTAACCTTCTGCGCTCCAAAGAATAAAGACCTAACTTGTTCAACCTTTCTCTGTAACATAGTTGCTGGAACCCTGGCAACATTCTAGTAAATCTCCTCTGTACTCTCTCAACAGTCTGCTACTAGTATTCACTTGTGCACAGTCAGTCTGGCCACAAGTAGTCAGTCACACAGAAGCTCCGACACAAAGTGACCGCTGGATAGATGGCCTGGTTAATTTAGTTTAGAGATACAACACGGAAACAGGCCCTTCGGCCCACAGATCCCGCGTTGACCAGTGATCCCCCGGTACACTCGCACTATCCCACACACTACAGTTACAGTTCAGTTCATTGTCACGTGTACCGAGGTACAGTGAAAAGCTTCTGTTGCGTGCTAACCAGTCAGCGGAAAGACAATACGTGATTACAATCGAGCCGTCACAGTGTACAGATACAGGATAAGGGAATAATGTTTAATGCAAGGTGAAGCCAGCAAAGTCCGATCAAGGATAGTCCGAGGGTCACCAATGAGGTAGATAGTAGTTCAGCGCCGCTCTCTGGTTGTGCTGGGATGGTTCAGTTGCCTGATAACAGCTGGGAAGAAACTGTCCCTGAATCTGGAGGTGTGCATTTTCACACTTCTGTACCTCTTGCCCGATGGGAGAGGGGAGAAGAGGGAGTGGCCGGGGTGAGACTGGTCCTTGATGATGCTGCTGGCCTTGCCGAGGCAGCGTGAGGTGTAGATGGAGTCGATGGAGAGGGAGGATGGCTTGTGTGACGGTCTGGGCTGCGTCCACAATTCGCTGCGATTTTTTGCGATCTTGGATGGAGCTGTTCCCAAACCGGGCTGTGATGCGTACCGATTAAAATGCTTTCTGTTGTGCATCTGTAGAAGTTGGTGAGAGTTGTAGGGGGCCTTGCCAAAACTTACTAAGCCTTCTAAGGGAACAATCTGCTTGACAATTTGTGACAATTTGCCACCAGGGTCAATTAACCTACAAACCTGCACGTCTTTGGAGTGTGGGAGGAACCGGAACCGGGAGACCCACCCCCGGAGAAAACCCCTACGTGTCTCGGGGAGAACGTAAAATACACTCCACACTGATCAGCAGCGGGTTAAATGACCCAGATTCAGAGATCAGGTCAATAACCAAGGGACGCATTCAATTCCTCAATAATTCTTTCAATTCCACCCAATTCCCACCAAGTTCACTGTGTGGTTTCGAAACCGAAGGGCAGAACCTTCAAGAATTTCCACGGATGAATGTCACGGGTAGCGAGATGGAGTGACTCGCAGCCTGCGTTAACAGTCTGAAAGGGAAACCAATTCTTACGCACTTGTTCCTCCGCACAACAACCTAGGATGGCGCCCAACTCATCTCTGCAGCTCCTTAACCCATCTCTGGGGCTCTATAAGGCACTGGTCAGCATTGTGAGCAGTTCTGGGCCCCGTATCTGAGGAAGGATGTGCCGGCTCTGGAGAGGGTCCAGAGGAGGTTTAGGAGAACGATCCCAGGAATGAGTGGGTTAACCTACGATGGAGGCGCTTTGACGGGGGCACTGGGCCTGCACTCGCTGTGGAAGTTTTAAGAAGGATGAGGGGGAACCTCATTGAAACGTACCGAATTGTAATGGGCTTGGATAGAGTGGATGTGGAGAGGATGTTTCCACTAGTGGGAGAGTCTAGGACTAGAGGTCACAGCCTCAGAATTAAAGGACGCTCCATTTTGAAGGAGATGAGGAGGAATTTCTTCAGTCAGAGGGTGGTGAATCTGTGGACACAGTGTCACAGAAGGCGGTGGAGGCCAAGTCAGTGGATATTTTTAAGGCAGAGATAGATAGATTCTTGGTTAGTGCGGGTGTCAGGGGTTATGGGGAGAGGAGAAAACATTCCCCCGACTTGGGCATTGGGATTATGTGCCTCTACCCGATCTATTCCTCTCATGGTTTTGTACACCTCTATAAGATCACCCCTCACCCTCCTGTGCTCCTAGGAATAGAGACCCAGCCTGCTCAACCTTCTCCCTGTAGCTCACACCCGGCAACATCTGATAATTTCTCTATACCCTTTCCAGCTGGGCCACAACAAGCTTCGGGCAGTCACGGTGGCGCAGCGGTAGAGTTGCCGCCTTACAGCGAATGCAGCGCCGGAGACCCGGGTCCCATCCCGGCAACGGGCGCTGTCTGTGTGGAGTTTGCACGTTCTCCCCGTGACCCGCGTGGGTTTTCTTCGCGATGGCTCCGTTTCCTCCCGCACTCCAAAGACGTGCAGGTTTGTTGATTCATTGATGGTAAAATGTCAAAACTGTCCCAAATGTGCGTAGGCTCGTGTTAGTGTGCGGGGATCAGGGTCGGTGTGTTTCCAGCCTGTTTTCGCGCTGTATTTGTAAATAAACCAAACATCTTTCCTGTAACACGGTGCCCAGAACCGAACACAAAACCCTAATAGCGTCCTGGCCGATGTTTTATACAGAACAGATGTGCAGGAAGGAACTGCAGATGCTGGTTTAAATCAAAGATAGACACAGAGTGCTGGAGTAACTCAGCGGGTCAGGCAGCATCTGTGGAGAACATGGATAGGTGACTTACACAGAGTGCTGAGTAACTCAGGCGTGTCAGGCAGCAGCATCTTTGTGGAGAACATGGATAGGTGACGTTAGACACAGAGTGCTGGAGTAACTCAGCGGGTCAGGCAGCATCTGTGGAGAACATGGATAGGTGACGTTTCGGGTCGAGACTCTTCTTCAGCCTGTGGTTCCTGACCAGTTCAGTCCAGTTTATTGTCCCGTGTACCGAGGTACAGTGAAAAGCTTTTGTTGCGTGCCATCCAGTCAACAGAAAGATAATAATGATTATAGTCGAGCCGTTCACAGTGCACAGATACAGGATAAGGGAATAACGTTTAGTCGAAGCTGGGAAGAAACCGAGCATCTCGGAGAAAACCCACGCGGGTCTTGGGGAGAACGTACAAACTCTGTACAGATAGCACCGATCGTCGGGATGGAACTGGGTCTCTGGCGCTGTGAGGCAGCAACTCTACCCCTGGGCCACCGTGCCCAAAACCTGCAGACAGATATCTCCCCGAGAAAGAGGGGGTCACAGGGACAGAGAGAGCGAGAGAGAGAGAGAGAGAGAGAGAGGGAGAGAGAGAGAGAGAGAGTGAGTGTGAGAGTGTGAGAGTGAGAAGATTGTGTAAATGTGAGTGTGAGTCAGTGTGAGTCAGTGTGAGTGTGAGAGTGAGAGTGAGAGTGAGAGTTGAGAGAGTGTGTAAAGTGTGAGTTGTGAGCGTCAGTGTGAGTCAGTGTGAGAGTGTGTGTAATGTGTGAGAGGTGTTGTTGAGTGTGTAAGTGTGTAAGTGTTGAGTGTGAGTAGAGAGAGAGAGTGTGTAAGTGTGATTGTGTGAGTGTGATAGCGAGTGTGAGTGTGAGCGAGTGAGCATGTGAGGGTGTGTTGTGTAAGAGTGAGAGTGTGAGAGAGAGTGTGTAAGTGTGACGATGTGAGAGTGCGAGTTTGGTCAAGGTGTGTGATGTTTAACTGTGAGTGTGAAGAGAGTGAGAGTGAGAGTGTGAAGTGAGTGGAGAGCGAGTGTGAGGGTGAGTGTGAGCGTGTGGAGTAAAGTGAGTTTAAGTGTGTAAGTGTGTGTGAGTTGTGAGTGGGTGAGGTGAGTGTGTGAGAGTGAGTGTGAGTGAGTGAGAGTGAGTGTGAGGGTGAGTGTGAGCATGTGTAAGTGTGAGTTTAAGTGTGAGTGTGAGAGAGAGTGTGTAAGTGTGAGAGAGAGTGTGTAAGTGTGAGTGTGAGAGTGAGTGTGAGAGTGAGTGAGTGTGAGTGAGTGAGTGTGAGTGAGAGTGAGAGTGAGACACACACACACCTGCCAGTGTACAGATATCCCACATGCTTCCCTCATCATCCTCCTGCGACTAGATCTCTGCAGACAGTGGAGCCTCTGTGTTGACAGATGTGACAGTCACACAGAAGCCCCTGTGGCTCTGGGCTGGGAGACATTCTGCCTCAGGCACGCCTCCACAGCTCCTCGCATCTCCTGCTCCAGATCTCCCACAGTCTGGGGCAGGCGGTCAACAATAAGGACGTTAATCTGGAGGAACCCATTGCCACAGAGGGCTGCGGAGGCCAAGTCAATGACGCCCATTCCTTCTCTCCAGTGATGCTGCCTGTCCCGCTGAGTTACTCCAGCGTTTTGTGTCTATCCAAGTCAATGAATATTATTGAGGCAGCGATTCTGAATTAGTCCGGGTTTCAGGGGTTATGGGGAGAAGGCAGGAAAATGAGATCAGGAGGCAGAGATCAGCCATGATTGAATGGCAGAGTAGACTGGATGGGCTGAATGGCCTAATTCTGCTCCTATCACTTATGAACAAGGATGGTGGGCTGGTGGAAGTCTAGCTGGTCTGTTCTGAGACAGGAACAGGAAGAGCTGTTATCGGGCAACTGAACCATCCTACCACAACCAGAGAGCGGCGCTGAACTACTATCTACCTCATTGGTGACCCTTGGACTATCCTTGGTCGAACTTTGCCAGCTTTACCTTGCACTAAACATTATTCCCTTATCTTGGGCTCTGGGTAGTGTTGTAGAGCAGTGGGATCTAGGAGTTCAGGTGCATGGATCCTGGAAGGTCGAGTCGCAGGTAGATAAGGTGGTCAAAAAGGCTTTAGGCACTTTGGCCTTCATCAGTCAGAGCATTGAGTATAGAAGTTGGGAGGTCACACTGCAGTTGTATAAGACGTAGGTGAGACCGTATTTACAGTGTTGTGTTCAGTTCTGGGCACCAGGATACAGGAAAGATGTTGTCAAGCTGGAAAGGGCACAGATAATATTTACGATGATGTTGCTGGGACTAGAGGGTGTGGGCTACAGGGAGAGGTTGAGCAGGCTGGGATGGCCTAATTCTACTCCTATAGCTCGTGAACCCGTGACCTTGTGAACCAGTGAACTGTGCCGTGCCCAGCCTACGACAACACGGGCACATTCACCTCCGTGGAGAGATGCATCGTGGAAACAGGCCCTTCTGCCCACTGAGTCCCTGCCGACCAGCCATCCCCGCACACTAACGCTATCCTAC
Organism: Okamejei kenojei; assembly: GCA_035221665.1. Taxonomy (NCBI): domain Eukaryota; kingdom Metazoa; phylum Chordata; class Chondrichthyes; order Rajiformes; family Rajidae; genus Okamejei; species Okamejei kenojei. Next base: position 1,993,091 of record CM069167.1, read on the forward strand.
ACACACGAGAGACAATTTGACATTTATGCCAAGCCAATTAACCTACAAGCCTGCACATGTTTGGAGTGTGGGAGGAGAGCGAAGATCTGAGAGTTCAGTTTGCCTCTTCTTTGATTACATTTCCTCCACTACATTTTCCTTCAGCCTCATCTCTTTTGATGTCTCGTTTTCACACCTTACACTTCCTTATCTCTGTGTGTCCCTCTCCCCTGACACTCAGTCTGAAGAAGGGTCTCGACCCGAAACGTCACTCTTCCCTTCTCTCCAGAGATGCTGCCTGTCCCGCTGAGTTACTCCGGCATTTTGTGTCTGTCTTCAGTTCAGTTCAATTGCGTTCAGTTTATTGTCACGTGTACCGAGGTACAGTGAAAAGCTTCTGTTGCGTGCTAACCAGTCAGCGGAAAGACAATACATGATTACAATCGAGCCGTTCACAGTGTACAGATACAGGATAAAGGGAATAACGTTTAGTGCAAGGTGAAGCCTGATCAAGGATAGTTCCGAGGTCACCAATGAGTAGATAGTAGTTTCAGCGCTGCTCTCTGGCTGTGGGGGATGGTTCAGTTGCACTGATAACAGCCGGGAAGAAACTGCCCCTGAATCTGGAGGCGTGCATTTTCGCACATTCTGTACCTCTTGCCGATGGGAGAGAGGGGAGAAGAGGGGAGTGGACCGGGGTTGGAGGGGAGAACTGGTCCTTGATGATGCTGCTGGCCTTGCCGGGGCAGCGTGAGGTGTAGATGGAGTCGATGGGAGGGAGGTTGGTTTGTGTGATGGTCTGGGCTGCGTCCACAATTCATCTCTTTATTGCGCTGAGAGCAGCGAAAACCAGCAACCTAAATGTTACAGCCACAACCTCGCAGCACCGGAGACACGGGTTCGATTCTGACCTCAGGTCTCCTCCGATGGAGCTTGTACATCCTCACTATGACCTCGTGGGTTGTCTCCGGGTGCTCCGGTTTCCACCCGGTTACTGTTTGTTTTGTGTGTATATACGTCGCCCGTTCCTTCTCTCCAGTGCTGCTGCCTGTCCCGCTGAGTTGCTCTGGCATTTTGCGTCTGTCTTATTGCCCAACGTGTTGAACAGATGTACAAACCGCGTGGGACCACGACCATCTTAACACCACTCAGTGCACGGATGCACGAGGTTTGGTGCAGGAGATGGCCCTTGAACTGGGCGAGAAAGGTCAAAGGAGAAGGTCTTTGTGCATCAGCCGTCACTCACCCTCCATGTCACCGCCCTTCCACAAGGTCATCAGTGATAGGAGCAGAATTAGGCCATTCGGCCCTTCAAGTCTACTCCTCCATTCAATCACGGCTGATCTATCTCTCCTTCCTACCCCCATTCTCCTGCCTTCTCCCCATAACCCCTGACACCCGTACTAATCAACAATCTATCTATCTCTGCCTTAAAAATACCCACTGACTTGTGGCCTCCACAGCCTTCTGTGGCAATGAGTCCCACAGATTCACCGCTCTCTGGCTAAAGAAATTCCTCCTCATCTCCTTCCTAAAAGAACGTCCTTTAATTCTGAGACTGTGACCTCTAGTCCTAGACTCTCCCACCAGTGGAAACATCCTCTCCACATCCACTCTATCCGGGCCTTTCACGATTCGGTAAGTTTCCATGAGATTCCCCCCCCCTCATCTCTCCGTCCACAGTTGACCATTGACCATTGGCCGCTGACCCTACCTGGAAGCGTCGAAGCTGTCGTACGAGCCCACCGTGTAGTGTCGGAACAAGCGTTTCGCCTTTTCACTCCGGCTCTCTGCATACGGCGAGAGAAAACAAAGGTCAACACATCGCCAACCCCGCAGAACGCAACGACACGGGCGCTGGCACAACACCTGCGGGCGGAGCACCAAGGCAAATTCCTTGTATGTGAATACTTGGCCAATAAACCTGTTCGTTCATTCATTCATGCGGAGGCTCTATAAGTCTGAAGAAGGGTCTCGCCCCGAATCGTCACCCTCCAGAGATGCTGCCTGTCCCGCTGAGTTACTCCAGCTTTTTGTGTCTATCTTCGAGGTTCTATAAGGCGCTGGTCAGGCCGCATTTGGAGTATTGTGAGCAATTTTGAGCCTCATAATCTGAGGAAGGATGGGCTGACCCTGGAGAGGGTCCAGAGGAGATTTACATGAGCGATTCCAGGAATGAGTGGGTTAACATATGATGAGCGTTTGACGGCACTGGGCCTGTACTCGCTGGAGTTTAGAAGGATGAGGGGGGATAGCAGAGTCAGGGGATATGGGGAGAAGGCAGGAACGAGGAACTGATTGGGGATGATCAGCCATGATCACATTGAATGCCGGTGCTGGCTCGAAGGGCCAAATGGCCTCCTCCTGCACCTATTATCTATTGAGCTAATTGAAGTGTACTTAATAGTGACAGGCCTGGATAGAGTGGATGTGGAGAGGATGTTTCCACTAGTGGGAGAGTCTAGGACCAGAGGGCACAGCCTCAGAATTAAAGGATGTTCCTTTGGGAAGGAGATGAGGAGGAATTTCTTTAGGCAGAGGGTGGTGAATCTGTGGGACTCATTACCACAGACGGCTGTGGAAGGCGTCATGGATACTTTTAAGGCAGAGATAGATAGATTCTTGATTAGTGCGGGTGTCAGGGGTTATGGGGAGGAGGCAGGAGAATGGGGTTGAGAGGGAGAGATAGATCAGCCATGGTTGAATGGCGGAGTAGACTTGATGGGCCGAATGGCCTAATTCTGCTCCTACAACCTATGAACTTCTGACCATAATATGGGTGCCTGGCTAATCCCTCAGCTCGTGACTATCCACGCTACATATTCCAGCGCTCTTCCAGTTTCTGTATAAACGCAACAGGGGTTTTGGTTTTGGTTTTTAATTATTCACGTGACTGAGGTAACAGAAAAAGGTTTGCAGTTCAGATCAATAATACTACACATAAATACAGAGACGTCAAAACTCCAGCCGATAGTTGAGCAAAGGGAAGGATACAAGAGTGCAGAAATATAGTTTCTCAGCATTGTAGAGCATCAGATCCACAGACACAGTCCAATGTCCGCAATGGGGTAGCGGTGAGTCGGACAGTACCCTAGCTCATGGAAGGGCCGTTCAGAAGCCTGATAACAGAGGGGAAGAAGCTGTTCCTGGGTCTGGTGGTGCGCGCTTTCAAGCTTCTGTACCTTCTGCCGGACGGGAGCGGGGAGAAGAGGGAATGACCGGGGTGGGACGATAGAGCCATAGGGTGATACAGCGTGGAAACAGGCCCTTCGGCCCAACTTGCCCACATCGACCAACATGTCCCATCTACACTAGTCCCATCTACAACTGCCCGCGTTAGGCCCATATCCTCTAAAACTGTCCTATCCATGTACCTGTCTAAATAGTTAAACATTGGGATAGTCCCAGCCTCAACTCCCTCCTCTGTCAGCTCGTTCCATACACCCACCACCCTTAGTGTGAAAAAGTTACCTCTCAGATTCCTATTAAATCTTTTCCCCTTCACCTTAAACCTAATTCCTCAGGTCCTCGATTCCCCTACTCTGGGCAAGAGACTCTGTGCGTCTGCCCGATCTATTCCTCTCATGATTTTGTACATTTGAACAAGTCAAAGGCTTTGATTGTGTTGGCTGTGTTTCCGAGGCAGCGTGAGGTTTAGGCATCTGCCCCTCTGGTCAGGTCTTTCATTAAATAATCAGCCTATCTCTCCCTCCTAACCCCATTCTCCTGCCTTCTCCCCATAACCCCTGACACCCGCACTAATCAAGAATCTATCTATCTCTGCCTTAAAAAAATATCCACTGACTTGCCCTCCACTGCCCTCTGTGGCAAGGAATTCCACAGATTCACCACCCTCTGACAGAAGAAATTCCCCCTCATCCCCTTCCTAAAGTAACGTCCTTTAATTCTGAGGCTGTGCCCTCTAGTCCTAGACTCTCCCACTAGTGGGAACATCCTCTCCACATCCACTCTATCCGAGCCTTTCACTATAATCTCTCACCAATATTTCCCCATAACCCCCCATACTAATTTGAGGAAGGACATCCTTGTGAGTGAGGCAGTGCAGCGTAGGTTCACCAGATTGATCCCTGGGATGGCGGGACTGTCATATGAGGAAAGATTGAAAAGACTAGGCTTGTATTCACTGGAGTTTAGAAGGATGAGGGGGGATCTTATAGAAACATATAAAATTATAAAAGGACTGGACAAGCTAAATGCAGGAAAAATGTTCCCGAATGTTGGGTGAGTCCAGAACCAAGGGGCCACAGTCTTAGAATAAAGGGGAGGTCATTTAAGACTGAGGTGAGAAAAAACCTTTTCACCCAGAGAGTTGTGAATTTGTGGAATTCCCTGCCACAGAGGGCAGTGGAGGCCAAATCACTGGATGGATTTAAGAGAGAGTTAGATAGAGCTCTAGGGGCTATTTTCTATGTTTCTATGCTATGCTGAGGGGCAGGGTCTCAACCCGAAATGTCACCTATTCCTTTTATCCAGAGATGCTGCCTGACCTGCCGAGTTACTCCAGCACTTTGTGTCTATCTTCGGTTGAAACAGCAGTTCCTTCCTACTTGCACTAGATCACTGCAACTCCCTCTACACTGGCATCAGCCAATCTTCCCTGTCCCGCCTGCAACTGGTCCAAACACCACAGTGAGACTCCTGACGGGCACCCGATAAAGGGACCACATCACCCCGACCCTGGCCTCTCCCCACTGGCTCCCTGTGCGGTTCTGAATAAATTTCAAGACCCTCCTCTTTGTCTACAAAGCCCTCAATGGGCTTGCCCCCACCTACATTAAAAGTCTTCTCACCCACTACACCACCTCCAGGTCCCTCCGATCGGCCGGCTTGGGGTTGCTGAATGTCCCGCAGTCTAGGCATAAGCTCAGGGGCGACCGACCGAGCCCTTGCGGTCGCAGCTCCTAGACTGTGGAACAGCATCCCCCTCCCCATTAGAGCTGCCCCCTCCATCAACTCCTTTAAGTGTACACCAGAAACGTATCTATTCTCCCAAGCCTTTCCTGACGTCCTCTGAGCGAGGGCTATTTGTATATATGTGTGTAGCCTGCTTGTGTATACTACTCTTATAGCAAATGTAAAGCACTTTGGCCAACGAGAGTTGCTTTTTAAATGTTCTACATAAATAAATGTGACTTGACATTGCGCCGTTCCTTATTCTGCTTCCTCCAGCAGTGCTGAATGTGGCCTCTGGGTGGCAGTCCAGAACCAGGGATGCCAACACCACAGAAACACGTCCAGAGATGGAACATGAGAGACAAATATCATCTGCTCGCCCTCTCTCTCTCCAGCCCCCCATCTGCTTCCTGACAGGGTCAAGCAACAATAGAGGCGCAAGGTGCAGGGGCAACTCATCAGCGGGCCAGGCAGCATCTCTGGACCACGTGGGCAGCTGACTTTTCGGGTCGAGACCCTTCATAAGTAATAAGTAAAGGAGTAATTCATAACAAGAGGATTTGAGTATAGGAGTAAAGAGGTTCTTCTGCAGTTGGATAGGGCTCTGGTGAGACCACATCTGGAGTATTGTGTACAGTTTTGGTCTCCTAATTTGAGAAAGGACATCCTTGTGATTGAGGCAGTGCAGCGTAGGTTCACGAGATTGATCCCTGGGATTGCGGGACTGTCATCTGAGGAAAGATTGAAAAGACTAGGCTTGTATTCACTGGAGTTTAGAAGGATGAGGGGGGATCTTATAGAAACATATAAAATTATAAAAGGACTGGACAAGCTAGATGCAGGAAAAATGTTCCCAATGTTGGGCGAGTCCAGAACCAGGGGCCACAGTCTTAGAATAAAGGGGAGGTCATTTAAGACTTTTTCACCCAGAGAGTTGTGAATTTATGGAATTCCCTGCCACAAAGGGCAGTGGAGGCCAAATCACTGCATGGATTTAAGAGAGAGTTAGTTAGAGGCTCTAGGGGCTAGTGGAGTCAAGGGATATGGGGAGAAGGCAGGTACGGGATACTGAGTTGGATGATCAGCCATGATCACATTGAATGGCGGTGCTGGCTCGAAGGGCCGAATGGCCTGCTGCACCTTTGGTCTATGTTTCCGTGCTGATCTCACCGTGCTTGCTGTCCTGAGGCTTGTTGGGGATCTCCTCCACGTTGTCTGCTGGGAACCAACCGGTCCGTCCTTTCACCGTGCCTTCCCAAAATCCCCGCTCTCCGACACTGAGAACTGTAAGAACAACAAAAGTCACAGTCTTGCCAAAGTCCGCTGTTCGCTTTTAGTTTAGTTCAGAGACACAGAGCGTAAAACAGGCCCTTCGGCCCACCGAGTCCGTGCTGACCAGCGATCCCCGAACACTAACACCATCCCACACACCAGGGACAATTTACATTTATACCAAGCCAATTAACCTGCAAACCCACACGTCTTTGGAGTGTTGGAGGAGACTGGAGATCTCGTAAAAAATCCACGCAGGTCACGGGGAGAACGTGCAAACCCCATACCGGCAGCACCAGTAGTTCCTCAGATTAGTTTATTGCCAAGACCTACCTGATCTCCAGGTTGCTAAGCAGTTTAACTCCCCCTCCCATTCCCACACTGACCTTTCTGTCCTGGGCCTCCTCCACTGTCAGAGTGAGGCCCAGCGCAAATTGGAGGAGCAGCACCTCATATTTCACCTGGGCAGCTTACACCCCAGCGGTGTGAACACGGACTACTCTAACTTCAAGTAGCCCTTGCACCCCCTCTCTCTCCGACCCTCCCCCACCCAAGTCGATGTAGCAGCTTCACTGTCATCTTGTTGAGTCTCATTTTCACCGAGGCCACAGCTAACAACGGCCTGGTTCCTTCATCATCCTGACTTTCTTGCATATTTTTCACACATCTGTTCTATATCTTTCTACATATAGTTGTTCGTATTTTTTTTTGTACTGTTTCTAACTGTGTACATGTGGGGGGTGCGGAGGGGGGGGGGTAAACCTTTAAAATCTCTTCCCTGCACGGGAGACCCGACTTTTTCCCCGTCGGGTCTCCGTTGTCGTTGGGGCCTAGTATCGTGGAGCGGCCTCCGACCGGGGCGACCTGGGGGCTCCAGTCACGGAGCTGCGGACTTGCCATCGTGGGGCTGGCCGGCCTCGGAGCGTGGGAGCGGGGGTGGGTCGCCGCTGCGGCCCGTCTCCGGGGCTCCAGTTCCAGCTGCGGCCCGACTCCGGGGCTCCAGCTCCAGCTTATAGTCGGTGGACTGTCGGGATATCGGGAGCTCACGGGTCCGGGTGGGAGACCGCTCTCCGGAGCTCCCGCAACACAACTTCTCCAGCCCGTGTCGCGGGGTTGGAACGACCCGAGCAGCGCCGTACATCGCCCGGCGCGGCTTTAATGGCCGCGGGACATTCCAGCGCCCGCCGGGGGCTCCACCTTTGTGACTTTGGGCCTGGAGCGGGGCCGTACATCACCCAGCGCGGCCTCAATGGCCGTGGGACTTAACATCGACATCGGGAGAGAAATGGTGCGGGGGAGAGAGAAGGACTTTGCCTTCCATCACAGTGAGGAGGAGACTCACTGTGAATTGAATTGTTTGTGTGTTTCTTTTATGAATTGCTCTGTTTGTATGGCTTGTAGAAACAGAATTTCGTTCGAGCCTCTCTGAGGTTTCGAATGACAAGTAATAAAATCTATCTATCTATCTATCAATCTCCTGTTTCCCTTTCTTGAGATGTTAAGAACATAAGTGATAGGAGCTGAAATAGGGCATTCGGCCCATCAAGACCACTCCACCATTCAATCATGGCGGATCTATCACTCCCCATTCTCCTGCCTTCTCCCCGTAACCTCTGACACCCGCACTAATCAAGAATCTATCTTTCTCTGTCTTAAAAATACCCACTGACTTGTGGCCTCCACAGCCGCCTGTGGCAAAGAAATCCACAGATTCACCGCCCTCTGACTAAAGAAATTCCTCCTCATCTCCTTCCTAAAGGAACGTCCTTTAATTCTGAGGCTGTGCCCTCTAGTCCTGGACTCTCCCACTAGTGGAAACATCCTCTCCACATCCATTGGAATTCTCTGCCTCAGAGGGCGGTGGAGGCCGGTTCTCTGGATGCTTTCCAGAGAGAGCTAGATAGGGCTCTTAAAGATAGCGGAGTCAGGGGATATGGGGAGAAGGCAGGAACGGGGTACTGATTGGGGATGATCAGCCATGATCACATTGAATGGCGGTGCTGGCTCGAAGGGCCGAATGGCCTCCTCCTGCACCTATTGTCTATTGTTACTCGATCCAAGCCTTTACCCTGATTCTCGGACTGAAGAAAGGTCTCGACCCGAAACGTCGCCCATTCCTTCTCTCCAGAGATGCTGCCTGTCCCGCTGAGTTACTCCAGCATTCTGTGTCCCTCCTCCTGCTATCGAGGCCAAAAATATGTCAACGCCCCCCCCCACCCCCCCCCCCACCCCCCCCCCCCCCCCGCCAGAAAAAAAAAGAAGAAAATGTTTGTTATTAGGAGAAATGAGACCAGAAATAGACTCGACAAAAGGAAAGATTGTCCCGGCTGGCTGAAGATCTGCGTAACTGGCTCCAAAGAGCGGCCTCAAGCTGTGGGAAGTCGCGACTAAGCTGTTAACAACCGGGATGATGTGATAAGCAAAAAGGTTATTTTCTCTACTTGAAATGCCAAAGACTGAAGGGCACAGCGTTACAGAGAGGCAAACATGAGAGGAGATAAAAATGGGGCTTTTAATACAGGTCGACAAAATGTGTAAGAACCAACGGCAGATGCTGGTTTAAATCGAAGATAGACACAAAATGCTGGAGTAACTCAGCGGGACAGGCGGCATCTCTGGAGAGAAGGAATGGGCCATGTTTCGGGTCGAGTCTCTAATAAACATATAACAATGACAGCACGGAAACAGGCCACTCGGCCCTTCTAGTCCGTGCCGAACACTTACTCTCCCCTAGTCCCATCTACCTGCATTCAGACCATAACCCTCCATTCCTTTCCCGTCCATATACCTATCCAATTTATTTTTAAATGATAAAATCGAACCTGCCTCCACCACTTCCACTGGAAGCTCATTCCACACAGCTACCACTCTCTGAGTAAAGACGTTCCCCCTCATGTTGCCCCGAAACTTCTCTCCCTTAATTCTTCAGACCCTTTTGCAGACTTTTAATTGAGTTCAGTTTAGTTTAGAGAAACGGTGCGGAAACAGGCCCAGAGTCCACACCGACCAGCGATCGGCCCCACCCCGTACACTAGTGTACTGTGGAGTTTGCACCGTCTTCCTGTGACCGAGTGGGTTTCCCCCGGGTGCTCTGGTTTCCTCCCACATCCCATCTCATCCACTCCCTACACACTAGGGGGCAATTTATGGAGGGCTGATTAACTTACAAACCCGCACATCTTTGGAGTGTGGGAGGGAGGGGAGGAGAGCGGAGGGGAGAGGAGGGGAGGGGAGAGGAGGGGAGAGGAGGGAGAGCGGAGGAGGGGAGGGGAGGGGAGGGGGGGGTAGAGGAGGGGGAGGGGAGAGGAGGAGGGGAGTGGAGGGAGGGGAGGGAGGGGAGGAGGGGAGGGGAGGGGAGGGAGGGGGAGAGGAGGGGAGGAGGGGATGGGAGGGGAGGGGAGGGGAGGGGAGAGTGAGGGATAGGGAGGGGGAGGGGGAGGAGGGGGGAGGGGAGGGAGGAGGAGGGAGGGGAGGGGAGAGGGGGGAGGGGAGAGGGGAGGGGAGTGGGAGGGGAGGGGAAGGGGGGAGGGAGAGGTCGAGGGGGTAAGGGGAGTCGGGGGAGGGCTGGGGGTCCTTTGTCGGGAGGGGAGGGGAGGGAGAGAGGGGAGGGGGAGAGGCTGGGCGGGTTCTGTTCTGCCGGCAAGGTTTTCTGGTTTTGCGGTGTGTTTGGTTCTTTGAGGGGGAGGGGGAGGCTTGAGGGGAGAGGAGGGGAAGGGGAGAGGAGGGGATTCTTTTCGTTGGGAGGGGAGAGGAGGGTCCTTGTCGTTTCTTTGCTCGGCTTTTCTTTTAGGGAGCTGTGCGTTTGCTTTTCGTTTTCTGTTCGTTTCTTTCCTTTTCCTGTTCCTTTCTGCTGTTTCTCTTGTTCTCTTTTGTTGTCTGTTTATTTCTCTTTTCCTCTTTTTTTTCTCTGTGCGTTGCGTCGCTTTCGTGCGGTGCGTTGTCTTCTTTTCTTTCTTTTTCTCCTTTTCTGAGGTTCTTGGCTTTCGTTTGCTTACTTGTTTCTTTTCTTTTCTTTTTTTTTTTTCCTTCTTTTCTGTTGTGTTCTTTTTCGTTCCGTTTCTTTTCTTTACTCCCCCAGTTCTTGTTTTTCTTTCTTTTCCGTTTCTGTCTTTTCGGTTCGTTTCGCTGTCGACTTTCCCCCGCCCCCCTAACACTTCGTTGTTTTCTCGTTCTTTTTTGTGTTCTTTTCTTTCCTTTTTCCTGCTTTTCTTTCTTTTCTCTTTCTGTTTTTCTCGCTTCTCTTTTTCTTCTTTCTTTATTTTCTTTTCGTTTTTCCCTTTTTCGTCTTTAATGTTTTTATTCTTCTTTGCGTTCTGTTGCTTTTTTCTTTTCTCTGGATTTGTCCCGTGATTTTCGTTTCTGTTTCGTTTCCTTTACATTTTCCTTGTGTTCCTGGGGTCTGTTCTTGTTCGTGGTTCTCAGTTCTTTCCTTTTTTCGTGTCGGCCGTTTCGTTCGAGATCGTGTTTCTTTCACTTTTCTTTTTCGTTTCTCTTTCTTTTTCTGTTCTTGTGCTCTTCGTCTCTTTCTGTTGCTCGTTGGCTCGGATTTGCTGTTTGGTCTCGTTTCTCCTTTTCCCTTTTTTTATTTGTTTCGACTTCGTTTCTCTTATTCTTGGTCTTTTTGTTTCTTTTTTCTTGCGCTTTCCTTTTCTTTTCGCTTTCTGTTCTGTGCGTGTCCTCTTCTGTTCCTTTTTGCTCTTCGGCCTTTAGCCTGTTTTTTTTGTTTGTGAGATTCTCTTTTTACGTTTGTTCCTTTTTCTGCTTCTCTTCCTTTCCTTTCTTCTCCCTTCGCCCCCCCACCTTCCGCTTTGTTTTTTTTTGTTTTTTCTGCTTTTTTTCTTTTTATTCAGCCCTTTTTTTCTTTTATGTGTTTCTTATTTTCTCTTATTTTTTTTCAATGTTCTCTTTGTGGGGGTGGGAGGTGGGTTTCGGTCCTGGGGTATGGTGTTGCCCCGTTTGGATTTGTTGTTTATTTGTTTTATTGTCGTGTGGCTAGGTCTGGTTGTGGGGTTACTTGTGTGGGTTAGGTTGTCGTAGTTGTGGGGTTGTGTGGGTTCGATGTTTGTATGGTGGGTTCTTGTGTGTTTGTTTGTGCGTGCAACTTGTGTGGGTGTTTTGGTATAATTTGTTTTTTCTTACGTGTTTTTTTAGTAGTGCACATGTTTGTTTTTTTTAATGTTTTGTGTTTTGTTTTAGTTTGGTTTTTTTTTGGATTTGTTTTGGTGCTTTCGATGTGTTCGGTTGAGTGGCCTTGGGTTGGTTGTGCCGGGTGTTTATTTTGTGTTGTGGTTGGGGCGCGCTTGTGTGTTTTAGGTGGGTTTTTATTGTATTTACCTGTTTTGTGGATTTTTTCCCTCCTCTGTTTAGATGGGGTTTATTTGCTCCTTTTCTCCTTTGTTTCTTTCTCGATGCTTGCTTTTTTTTTTCACTCTTATCTCTCTCTCTTTCTTTCTTTTTTTCCCTCTTCGTATTTCTTCTTTCCCCACCCCTTTCCTCGACTTTGTTTGTTTTTTTTTTTTGTTTCCCCCTTGGTCACCGGTTGTTCCACGTTTCATTTTTTTTTTCCATCGTGTCCTTTTTTCTCATTTCTTTTTTCATCCCGTTGT
>CM069167.1:2005361-2007861 GCA_035221665.1 Okamejei kenojei
AAGGATCCCCGGAGAAAACCCACGACGTTGTCTCTGGGAAGAACGTTGCCAAAACTCTCGTTACAGACTGCGCCCGTAGTCGGGATCGAACCTGGGTCTCTGGTGCTGGCAAGTGCTGGAATGCCCTGTCCACTTAGGAAACCTGAACGGAAAAACCTATGGAGGACTTTGCGCCCCCTCTCAAGGTATTCGTTGCGGTTCCCGGGAGGTTTTTGTCAGTCTCCCTAAATGGTCGGAAGCAGTTTCCGTTTTAAAAATTGGTATAATTTTTTTTTTTAGTCGAAGCCGGTTGCGATGCTGTTGAAGGTGGTTGGGAGGGACAAAAACTGACCGCGGGCCAGTTGGTGGTAGAGTGTTTCAGTTGCCAGGTAATAGCTGGGAAGAAACTGTCCCTGAATCTGGAGGTGTGCGCTTTCACACTTCTGTACCTCTTGCCTGACCCTATGCTGGTGCCAACCATCTCTGACCCAGGAGATTAATGGAACAGAGGGTTTGGGATAGGGGTTGGCATGGGTTTTGAACGAGGTTCCGCGCGCAGTATTCTGCAGCTTGGGGGGGATCGGGTCTCAGAAGCACACAAGGGCTTATCACTGGCACAGGCTCAGCAGGAAGGAAGCGGGGAGGGGGATGTGTCAGGGACAAGGAACATCACGTTTTGCTTCCCGATAAAATCACTTGACCTTGTGGTCGAACGATAACGGGATGGAGTGCAGGAAGGAGATAGCGAGCCTGGCAACATGATGACACTCCCCCTCAAAGATAGACACAAAGTGCTGGAGTAACTTCAGGCGGGACAAGCTCATCCTCTGGAGAGGAAGAATGGGTGGACGTTTCGGGTCAACCCTGAGTGTCAGAGCGAAATGGAATAACAGCCAGTCTGAAGAAAGGTCCTGCGGCCCCCGAAACATATCGCCCTTGCTCCTTCCTCCTCCAGGGATGCTGCCTCACCCCTGAGTTTACTCCCAGCAATCTTGTGTCTACCTGAATGGTGTCCCTGACATTGAGAGAACAAGTGGCAGGTGGGGAAAAGGCGTTCGGACCTTAGGAACATAGAAAATAGGTCGGGAGGAGGCCAATTTCGGCCCTTCGAGCCAGCAACTGGCCATTCAATATGACATGACTGATCGAGCCCCCAATCAATAACCCGTGCCTGCCTTCCTTCTTCCCCACTATCCATTTGATTCCACTACCCCCCTAGAGCTCTATCTAACTCCCATCCCCTTAAATCCTCCAGTGACTTGGCCTCCAACTGCCCCTGTGCAGTGGAAACAAGATTCCACAAATTACGTCACAACTCTCAGGGTGAAATAAGGTTTCTTCTTCTCACCTCAGTCTTAAATGAACCTCATCCCCTTTATTCTATAGACTGTGGCCCTCTAGGTTCTGGACTTCGCTCCCAACATTGGGAACATTTTACCGGCATCCTAGCTTGTCCAGTCCTTTTTATAGGGAATCCCCAAATTGCTTTCTCTTTCCAAATACAACCGTTGGGACACCATGATGGCATCTGTAACCAGTGTTGGTGAAGACCACACTTGGAGCACTGTGTGCCAGTTTCTGGTTCTGGTGGAGGATGTCACCAGGAAAAGATGGGAAAGGGTGTATCACCAGGAGGTTACCTGGCTTGTGGGCATGGGCTACAGGCAGAAGAGGTTGACAGGCTGGACATTTTTTCTTTGGAGGGTGTGAGGCTGAGGGGCGACCTATCATAAAAGGTCATAAGAGTGACAGGAAAAAGAATTAAGGCCATTCGGCCCATCAAGTCTAACTCTGCCATTCAATCATGGCTGATCTATCTCCTCCCACCTAACCCCATTCCCTTCCACTGCCCTTCTCCTCCCATGGCCATTATTGAGAGTGTTAGGATAGATGATGAGGGTCATGGATCAGGTCAATGCTCACAGCCTTTCCTTCCCCCCCAGTGAGGTAGAGGATTCCTAGAAATTGAAGGCATAGACTTTAGGTGGAGGAGGGGGGGATTTATAAAGGACCCCGTCGAGGGGGCAACATTTACCACTCATAGGGGTACTAATTCATCCGTATCTGGAACGAGCTGCCAGAGGAAGTTAATATAAGCGAGATACAAAAACCATGAAATTTGAAAATACATTTGAACAGGTATAGGGATAGGATGGGAGGAGGCGCCTGAAGAAGGGGTCTGGATCCGAACATCACCCATTCCTTCTCTCCAGAGATGATGTATATGGGTGTCCCTTGAGGTACTCCAGCTTTTTTTGTGCCTATCATCGGTTTAAAAAAAAACCGGCGTCTGCAAGTCCTTCCCTGCCAGACCAAGGCAAGTGGGACCAACCCATTCGTGCCAACATGTAATATAAGGTGGGTCCTGACTCCGGTGCTGCACATTGTCTCCCAGCACCCTCTGAACAAACCTTGAAAGCATTTAGCTCACGGTACAGAAGCCATTGTTGTAGTTTGGGATTAACAGTTTACCAGATACAGCGCGGAGACAGGCCCGTCAGCCCACCGAGTTCCACGTGCT
>CM069167.1:2010361-2012861 GCA_035221665.1 Okamejei kenojei
ACACACCTGATTGCCTTCTCCACCCTTCAGCAATTCGCACACTCGCCTCCATCTCCACCCAATCGGGCTCCCACCCGTTGAAACTAATCTTGGTGGACCCTGTAAAACCCGGACTCATGTAAACGCCGACGCCATGTCGAAGGAGGAGTTAACAGGGGACTGACAGAACGTAAACGCACAGAAATTCGAGGCCGAGAACGGAACAGATCAAGCGAAGACACTACAATTCACTAACAACAAAGATTGTTATCCGAAAAGAGGGCAAGAGCAAAGAGAGGCCTGCAAGCGGCCAATTAAGCCACGTCTGTGCACCAAGAGACACCACGTGTGAATTGTTATAATTCCTAACGATGCGGCGACACCGACGGGTCGACCCAAAATTTACTTTCCCACTAGTACCGCCCACCGCCCATCATCTACCTCCCCCCTCCGATATCACCATCTCCTTGTCGCGCTCCTCCTCCTCCCCCCCCCATTTCACACAAACACCCATTCCCCCCCTTTAATTTTTTAAACAAAAAAAAACCCTGCCTTCGTCCCTCCCACAAACAACCACCACACAAAAAAACACCATTCGTCCCTTACACCTGCTCCCCCAACACCACAGACGATTCGTGTCCCAATCACCCGACACACCTGCAGCCGTACCCCCCCCCCCCCACCCCCCCCCCCCCCCCCCCCCCCCCCCCCATCGGCCCAGTTTAAAAAATACCGCGCCACGCCCGTGGTTTATGTCTGGCCACCACCAGGACCTCTCACTGCAGGCCACCGTAACGGGGCCTCCCGCCGCCCGACGCGCTTTTATTTGCAGAGTTCCCCGCCCCATTCACCTCTTCTTCCGTCTGTGCCACACAACCCTGCCCCCTTACCTCCCCCGGCCTCCTTCCCCTCCCCCCTCTACCCTAGTCCCCCTCACTGTCCGCAGTCCACCCCTCCCTCCCCCCAGCCCCTGTCCCCCACTCGACTATCCTTAACCGGACTTTGCCGGCTTCACCTTTCACTGATTCCTTTTCCTGTATCTGTTCACTTCGATTGTATTAATGTTATTGTCTTTCCACTCAGTGGGCCGGTTTTTGCAGGTTTAGACACATGTGCTGGAGCATCTCAGGAGAGAAGGGGTGAGTTCCACCCAGAGATGCTGCCTGTCCCGCAGCGTTACTCCAGCATTCTGTGCCGCTCTTCCACATCTACTGTTCTGCCTAGCAATCGATCAAGGAGAATCCTTCTGTCTCAGATGAGTGCTGGTGTGGTCTGTTAATCACAGTCTCTGGAAATAAACACATTTGGCACTGGGATGCCTGGCACTGCTGCCCAGTCACAAAGAGACATTAAACATTGAGGAGTATCTCTGGTAAACATTCACTGGCCACGACCAAAATGCCAATTGCTGACCTCAGCATTCTAGCACACTGTGAACGGCTCGATTGCAATCGTGTGTTGCCTTTCCGCTGACTGGATAGCACAAAACCACAAAAGCTTTTCACTGTACCTCGGTGCACGTGACAATTAACTAAACCGAATCTATCCAACAGCAGGAACTCACCTGGGTTCAGAAGTGTTTTTTTTCCCGTTAAGTTTATTTTTTAGAGACGCGGAGTGGAAACAGGCCCTTCGGCCCATCGGATCGGCGCCGACCAGCGATCCCCGCACCCCAACACTATCCTACACACACTGGGGACAATTTACAATTTTTACCGAAGCCAATTAACCTACAACGTTGCACGTCTTTGGAGTGTGGAAGGAAACCGGAGCACCCGGAGAAAACCCACGCGGTCACGGGGCGAACGTAAAAACTCCGTACAGACAGCACCTGTAGAAACATAGACAATAGGTGCAGGAGGAGGCCATTCGGCCCTTCGAGCCAGCACCGCCATTCATTGTGATCATGGCTGATCGTCCCCAATCAATAACCCGTGCCTGCCTTCTCCCCATATCCCTTGACTCCACCAGCCCCATGAGCTCTATCTAACTCTCTCTTAAATCCATCCAGTGATTTGTTAAATCTATCCAGTGAATTGTTAAATCCATCCAGTGAATTGTTAAATCCATCCAGTGATCCCGTAGTCGGGATGGGACCCGGGTCTCCGGCGTGTGAGGCAGCAACTCTACTGCTGTGCCAACGTGCCCACACACACACACACACACACAGCTGTATCCACCTATCACTCTCCAGGCTTGGTCCTGCCCCTCTCCCCCAGCCCACAATCAGCCTGAAGACGGTTATGTTTGTTTATTTCATTGTTTACGGAGTAGCACGTGGAAATATTCTGTTGTGCTGCTGCAAGTGAGAATATCATTGTTGCCTGTCCCGCTGAGTTACACCAGCACTTTGTGTCTACCTTCGGAGTAAACCAGCACCTGCAGTTCCTTCAACTAAATGTCATTGTTCTGTCTGGGACCATCTGAATTAAACACCTGGTCTGCCAGGCAATGTTCTTTTTATCATGTCCTGCTGTTCTGCTTATATATATACCCGTTTTAACTCAACAGTACTCTCTCA
>CM069167.1:2017861-2037893 GCA_035221665.1 Okamejei kenojei
TGGCGGTGCAGGCTCTAAAGGCCGAATGGCCTACTCCTGCACCTATTTTCTATGTTTCTATGTTTCTATGAACTAAACTGAATGTTGAGATTTATTTCTGCCGGAGTATCTTGTAGATAATCTCGGTCTTTTCAAAGGCGAAGCAATCCCTTATGTTGGAATAAGTGGGTCAAAATGAGATGCAGTTAGAACGGTTTTCCTGTCTTTGAATTAACTATGTATGCGGTGGTTTCTACCCGTTTTAATGAATGATGAATGAGCTGTTCAGTTTCAATAACTTCCAATTTAGTACAGTGCGCTCAACATGAAGAGGGAACAAAACTAACTGCCACAAAGGACGTCTGAAGCATCTCTGACACCCGTTCCAGGGGCCTGTAACTTGCGAAATATTATATTTAAGAACACGGCTACAATTCTATTTGATTAACAGATAATGAACTCCGCGACAGAGTTGTGGCCGATTAGGAAAAGGGGAGATGCAGCGAGACCTGGGTGTCATGGTACACCAGTCATTGAAAGTAGGCATGCAGGTGCAGCAGGCAGTGAAAAAAGCGAATGGTATGTTAGCTTTCATAGCAAAAGGATTTGAGTACAGGAGCAGGGAGGTTCTACTTCAGTTGTACAGGGCCTTGGTGAGACCACACCTGGAGTATTGCGTACAGTTTTGGTCTCCAAATCTGAGGAAGGACATTATTGCCATAGAGGGAGTGCAGAGAAGGTTCACCAGACTGATTCCTGGGATGTCAGGAATGACTGTCTTATGAAGAAAGACTGGATTAGATTCGGTTTATTACTCTCTGGAATTTAGGAGATTGAGAGGGGATTTTAGAAACTTACAAAATTCTTAAGGGTTGGACAGGCTAGATGCAGAAGATTGTTCCCGATGTTGGGGAAGTCCAGGACAAGGGGTCACAGCTTAAGGATAAGGGGGAAATCCTTTAAGACCGAGATGAGAAAGACTTTTTTCACACAGAGAGTGGTGAGTCTCTGGAACTCTCTGCCACAGAGGGTAGTTGAGGCCAGTTCATTGGCTATATTTAAGAGTGAGTTGGATGTGGCCCTTGTGGCTAAGGGGATCAGAGGGTATGGAGAGAAGGCAGGTACGGGATACTGAGTTGGATGATCAGCCATGATCATATTGAATGGCGGTGCAGGCTCGAAGGGCCGAATGGCCTACTCCTGCACCTAATTTCTATGTTTCTATGTTTCTGTGGAAAAGAGGCAACTTTGAGGCACAGAATGGTGCAGCAGGGAAACAGGCCCTTCGGCCCACCTTGTCCATACTGACCTAGCTGGCATTCTGGGCATTTGGCCCTTATTCTAAAACCTTCCTCTCCATATATCTGTCCTTTAAAAGTCATATCCGCTTCTTCAGCTTCCTCTGGTGCCCCGTTCCAGAGACGGACTACCCTCTGGGTGGCAGATTTTCCCCTGAGGTCCCTCTTAAATCCCTTCTGCTCCTTGTACCACGGTGGTGCAGCGGGTAGAGCTGCTGCCTCACAGCTACCAGAGACCCGGGTTCGATCCCGACTACGGGCGCTGACTGTACGGAGTTTGTACGTTCTCCCCGTGACCTGCAGTTTCCTCCCGCACTCCAAAGACGTACAGGTTTGTAGGTTAATTGGCTTGGTATAGAAATGTAAATTGTCCCCAGTGTGTGTAGGGTAGCGTTAGTGTGCTAGACTCAGTGGGCCGAAGGGCCTGTTTCCGCGCTGTGTCTCCGTGCCTCGGTGACCTACCGACAAAAGGTACTGTCGCTTCTGCCGTTGCTTCCAGGATCAGTTTAAATATATTTTATTCAGGATACAAAATATGTACAAAACTAGAACTGCGCCAACTTGCTCCGAAATAGCCCAAAATACCCTTTCTGTCGACAATAGACACGCAATGCTGGAGTAACTCAGCGGGACGGGCAGCATATCTGGACGTTTCGGGTCGACCCGAGACTTCACCCATCCCTTCTCTCCAGAGATGCTGCCCGTCCCGCTGAGTTACGCCAGCATTTTGTGTTTGTCTTCAGTGTAAACCAGCAACTGCAGTTCCATCCAACACATTCCCCTTTAGTCCATAATCGGGCATCTTCTGAGTTATTTAGAACGGAGACAAGGAAACACTTTTTCTCACAGAGAGTGGTGAGTCTGTGGAATTCTCCGCCTCAGAGGGCGGTGGAGGCAGGTTCTCTGGATGCTTTCAAGAGAGAGCTAGATAGGGCTCTTAAAAATAGCGGAGTCAGGGGATATGGGGAGAAGGCAGGAACGGGGTACTGATTGGGGATGATCAGCCATGATCACATTGAATGGCGGTGCTGGCTCGAAGGGCCGAATGGCCTACTCCTGCACCTATTGTCTATTGTCTATTGTCTATCTTCTGCCTGCACTACTTGTGTGATCCACACACTCCTCTCCAGTAGAGTGGAGGCAAGTTGGATTAGACCCCAGGGAATGTTTAAACAGAAGATACTTCATAAGAGATAGGAGCAGAATTAGGCCATTCGGCCCGTCAAGTCCACTCTGCCATTCAATCGTGGCTGCTCTATCTCTCCCTCCTAACCCGCATCCATGTCTTATCCATGTACCTGTCTAAATATTTCTTAAACATTGCGATAATCACATCACCAGCATCAACTACCTCCTCTGGCAGCTCGTTCCATACACCCACCACCCTCTGTGTGAAAAAGTTACCCCTCAGATTCCTATTAAATCTTTTCCCCTTCACCTTAAACCTATGTCCTCTGGTCCTCGATTCCCCTGCTCTGGGCAAGAACAAGTCAAAGGCTTTGATTGTGTTGGCTGTGTTTCCGAGGCAGCGTGAGGTTTAGGTATCTGCCCCTCTGGTCAGGTCTTTCATTAAATAATCAGCCTATCTCTCCCTCCTAACCCCATTCTCCTGCCTTCTCCCCATAACCCCTGACACATGTACTAATCGAGAATCTATCTATCTCTGCCTTAAAGGTATCCAGTGACTTGGCCTTCACAGCCTTCTGTGGCAAAGAATTCGACAGATTCTAAAGAAATCCCTCCTCAACTCCTTCCTAAAAAAACTGTCCTTTAATTCTGAGGCTGTGCCCTCTGGTCCTGGACTCTCCCACTAGTGGAAACATCCTCTCCACATCCGCTCTATCCGGGCCTTTCACTATTTGGTGCGTTTCAATGAGGTCCACCCTCGTTCTTCTAAACTCCAACAGCTCAGCCCTTTACTCCAACTTCTCCCAAAGGAGATTAGGGTCGACTCTATCATCGCTCTCCGGGGCGAAGAGGTTTCTCCTGGTACATCCAACTGGGTCTGTAGGCGAATTATATTTAACTGAAAGGAATTGTATTGAGAAGATATGTTTACTCACATCTCCCCCAGACAGGAAAACATCTTAGACTCACAGAGCAAGGAACCAGGCCCTTCGGCCCACCGAGTCCGTGCCGACCAGCGACCCCCCCTCCCCCCCCCGTACACTAGCACTGTCCTATACACTACGGACAATTTACAATTTTTATCTAAGGGAATTAACCTACAAACTTGAGCGCCTTTGGGATGCGGGAGGAAACCGGATAACCTGGAGAAAGACCACACGGTCACGGGGAGAAGGTATAAACTCCGTACAGACAACACCCGTGGTCGGGATCGAACCCGGGTTGCTGGCGCTGTGAGGCAGCAGCTCTACCCGCTGCGACACCGTGATGGCCTCCGGCCACTCGTTCCTGATACGGACTACACTCTGAATGAAAATGATGCCCCCGAGAATCTCTCCCCTCTCACCCTAATTCTATGCCCTCTAGTTTTGGAATCCTCTACCCTGGGAAAAAAAAGTCTGTGAGCGTTCACTTTGTCCGTGCCCCTCATGATCATGTTCAGCTCAAAACAGTCACCCTCAGCCTCCTACACTCCAAATAAAACATCACACCCTCTCCACATCTGCACCACCCAGGAATACAATCCTGCAGATGTTGGAATCTGGAATGCAAGGGGAAGAGCTCAACATGTCAGGCAGCCTCTGTGGGGGGTTAGAGGCACAGACAGGGTCACACAGCTGGGAAACAGGCCCTTCGGCCCGACTCGTCCATGCTAGTGTAACATGACCCACATTCCTCACAGAATCGTAGAGTCACTCAACATGGTAGATGGGTGGCACAGCGGCCCCTGTCCCACTTAGGAAAGCTGAACGGAAACCTCTGGAGACTTTGCGCCCCACCCAAGGTTTCCGTGCGGTTCCCGGAGGTTTTTGTCAGTCTCCCTAATGGTCGAAAGTGGTTTCCGTTTAAAAAATCGGTAATTTTTTAGTCGAAGCCGGTTGCGATGCTAGTTGAAAGGGTGGTTGCCGGAGGACAAAAACCTCCGGGAACCGCACGGAAACCTTGGGTGGGGCGCAAAGTCTCCAGAGGTTTCCGTTCAGGTTTCCTAAGTGGGACAGGGGCACAGCAGCACTTGCAGCCCCGGAGACCCGGGTTCAATCCCGACTACAGGTGCTGTCTGTACGGAGTTTGCACGTTCTCCGCATGACCTGCGTGGGTTTTCTCCGAGATCTTCGGTTTCCTCCCACACTCCAAAGACGTACAGGTTTGTAGGTTAATTGGCTTGGTGTAAGTGTAAATTGTCCCTAGTGTGTGTAGGGTAGTGTTAGTGTGCGGGGATCGCTGGTCGGCACGGATCGATGGGCCGAAGGGCCTGTTTCCGCGCTGCATCTCTAAACCCTAAATGGAAGTAGGCCCTTCGGCCCAACTCATCCATGCTGACCAAAATGCCCCGTCTTAGCCAGTCCCATTTGGCTCACATTCCAAAGTCAAAGTCAAGAGAGTTTATTGTCGTGTGTCCCTGACAGGACAATGACAGTCTTGCTTTGCTTCAGCTCAACAGAACATAGTAGGCATAGTCGACCTTCCTTCAGAGAGCCATAGAGTCATTGAGCACAGAAGTAGACCCTTCGGCCCAACTCGACCATGCTGACCTAGACACCCCATCCAAGCTGGTCCCACATCGCTCCCTGATACTTTGGTGCTTCCTGCGAATGTCATCCCCTTTCTCCCCCCGAACTGCGAGCTTTCACCCTTGTTCAAGACATCTATCTGGGGTTCATGCTTTGTGATGCAGCCTGACCCAGTAATTATAATCCTGGCACCAGCCCAGCAAATCCCCTCCCCTGCCGCCCTGTTGTTATTGTTCCGCCTGTTCTGCCATCGCGACCGCTTCCATTCGCCCCGCTTGTTGTTGGATGAGGGCGGGTGGGGGCTTGATTTACCCTCGTAGTTTGGCTTCCCAGATCGTGGGGCAATCTGGACGGAAGCAACTGAAGTGCGGGAGGGGTAGCGAGAGACTGTGGTGACGGGGCTAGAAGCCGGGAGCCAGGGTCACGTTAAGATGACTAACCTAACGTTTCCTGCTGTGTTACCAAGGCGACAGATGGTTTAACAGCAAGACTTCAGGCAGACTCGGGAATCCTTCAATTTACTCCTTTGGTTTAAATATTATTATTACAACAACAACAGAAAAATCAGCAGCTCGTTTAATAATGGGATTATTTTGGGAACAAATGCTTTTTTCTCCAAAGTGTCGGAGTTTTGTTTTCTGAATTCTAAAATCGTTGGAGTTGTTTTCCAAAGAGGGGAATAGATCGGGAGAGATAGAAGCACATGTGTTTTATCTTGCCCAGTGCAGATGCTGGAAAATCGAAGGTAGACAGAAGTGCTGGAGAACGCTGAGTTTCCCAACACTTTTATCTTGCCCAGAGTTTGGGAATCGAGGACCAGAGGACATCGGTTTACGGTGAAGGGGAGAAAGATTGCATAGGAATCTGAGGAGTAACTTTTTCACACCGAGGGTGGTGGGTGTATGGAACAAGCTGCCAGAGGAGCTAGTTGAGGCTGGGACTATCCCAGCATTTAATAAACAATTAGACAGGTACATATGGACTGGAGGAAAGCACTGCAGATGCTGGTTTATATCGAAGATAGACACAAAATGCTGGAGTAACTCAGCAGGACAAGCAGCATCTCTGGAGAGAAGGAATGGGTGATGTTTTGGGTCGAGACCCTTCTTCACACTTAGACAATAGACAATAGGTGCAGGAGGAGGCCATTTGGCCCTTCGAGCCAGCACCGCCATTCAATGTGATCACGGCTGATCATCCCCAATCAGTACCCCGTTCCTGCCTTCTCCCCATATCCCCTGACTCCGCTATCTTTAAGAGCCCTATCTATAGCTCTCTCTTGAAAGTATCTAGTCAGGTACATGGATAGGACAGGTTTGGAGGGATGTGGGCCAAACGCAGGCAGGTGGGACTAGTGTAGCTGGGACATGCTAGCCGGTGTGGGCAAGTTGGGCCGAAGGGCCTGTTTCCACACTGTATCACTCTATGACTAATTATTCAGTCTAGTTTACTATCACGTGTACCGAGGTACAGTGAAAAGCTTCTGTTGCGTGCTAACCAGTCAGCGGAAATAAGGAAAGACCATTTTTACATGATTACAACGAAAACGACATCCACAGTGTACAGATTACAGGATAAAGGAAGTAGGCCTGGGCATTTATATTGGAAAACAAATGTTTGCTGTTTTCTCCACTTCGTTCCCCACCAATGCGGTTCTGTGGTGAATCTGTGGTATTCTTTGCAACAGAAGGCTGCGGAGGCCAAGGTCAGTGGATATTTTATAAGGCCGAGATAGATTAGATGCTTGATTAGTGCGGGCGTCTTGGGGTTTAGTGGGGACAAGCAGGTGAATGGGGTTGGGGAGGGGAGATAGATACAGCATGACTGATGGCAGAAGCAGACTTGATGGGCCGAATGGCCTAATACTTGCTCCGACTAATTGTACTGCTGCAGCTTAACAGGACCCGTATAAACACAACACCACAGATGAATATACAAGAATCGATAATACAATGAATTAATAATCAGTAATACAAGGTAACCAGAATAGTGCGAACCCAAGACACAGTCCAGAGAAGCTCATAGTTGCTGAGGTTCGTGTTGTCTTAGTGTTTGAGTTTGACATGATTCAGAGGTATCTTAATTGCTTTTTCAGGATCGTGTTTTTAATGCTGAGGAGAGCATTTATTTATTTATTTATTTATTATGTGTTTCCAAAATATGCTTAAAAAAAAAAATCAGGGCTGCACGGTGGCGCAGCGGGTAGAGCTGCTGCCTCACGGCGCCAGAGACCCGGGTTCGATCCCGACTACAGGTGCTGTCTGTACGGAGTTTGCACGTTCTCCCCGTGACCTGCGTGGGTTTTCTCCGAAATCTCCGGTTTGCTTCCCACACTCCAAAGAACGTTTGCAGGTTTGTAGGTATTGGCTTGGTTAATTGTAAATTATCCCCAAACAGGGGCCAAAGTTTAAGATTGAGGAGGGAAGGGAAAGCCATTTAGAAAGGAGATGAGGAAACACTTTTTTCTCTCAGGGAGTGGTAAGTCTGGAATTCTCTGCTCAGAGGGCGGTGGAGGCAGGATTCTCTGGATGCTTTCCAAGTGAGAAGAGAAGTGCTAGATAGGACTCTTAAAGATAGCGGAAAGTCAGGGGATATGGGGAGGGAAGGCAGAACGGGGGGGGGTGGGGTACGTGTGTACTGATGGGAATGATCAGCCCATGATCACATTGAATGGCGGTGCTGGCTCGAAGGGCCGAATGGCCTACTCCTGCAACCTATTGTCTATTGTCTCTGATTGTTGTGTGTAGAATAGTGTTGGTCTTGTTGTGTGCGGGGGCGTGGAGGGGGATCGTTGGTCGGCTTGGGACTCGGATGGGCCGAAAGGGCCTGTTCCCTGTTTCCTCGTTTGTGTCTCTAAACTAAACTAAACAAAAAATAATGAGTTATATTTACACACCGTTGTTGCTTCTCATCAATATGTGGAGCGGCGATGTGTTTTCTACTGCTCTATGTCTTCTCCACCAGGCTGCTCTGAAATGCAAATCCATTAATAATTTTAAAAAAACATTTTATACCTTCCCGTCGATTTGCTTCCAAACTGACACCCGATTTTAAAACCTCACCCCCCTTTATTGATTTTGCCCTGGGCCTGTGCGCCGGTGTTGCCAGCTGTAAAACTCTCTCATTCTAAGATCATTCTGGGGTCAGGGGTCTAGGGTCCCAGAGCAGAATTATAGGCCATTCGGGCCCAATTTAAGCCTGACCTCGCATTCAATCGCAGCCGAGCCGCGAGTCTATCTTCTCCTCTCTCAACCCCATTCTCCAGCCTTCTCCCCATTTCTCTGACACCCGCACTGAGGTCAAAGAGTCAAGAGAGTTTTATGAGAGTGACCAGATAGAACAGTGATATTCTTTCTTAGTTTTTGCAGCAAGCAACACGGATTGTGTTAGTAAACATGGGCACAGTTAAATAATATTACTGACAAGGAAAAATCCCCCTTAGTCCCTCTCTCTCTCTCCCTCCACCTTTTCTCCCCCCCCCTCCCTCTAGCCAGCTCCCACACTTTTCTCCCCCCGCCCCCTCTCTCCCCTTCCCCTCCCCCCCTCTCTCTCCCTTCGCCCCTCTCTTGCACCCTCCCTCTCCCCCTTCTCTCCCACACTCCCCTCCTCCCCCTTCTCCCCCTCCCTCCTCCTCCCCTCCCTCTTTCCCCACCTCTCTCCCCAACCCTCCCTCTCCCCCCTCCCCTCCATCACCTCCCCTCCCACCCTCTCCTTCTTCCCCCTCATTCCCACCCCTCTCTCACCACTCATCAGTATATATACACATACTCCCACACCACAAACACACAATATATAATATATATATATATATATTTATTAAGCAACTTCTGCAGTGCAGAGTTCTTCCTATATGGGACATTGGAAGGCGCCATCTCTGGAGGGAAGGAGAAGTAGTAGGTGACTTTTGGGTCGTGACCCTTCTCCCAGTTTTTTGAAGCGGCGCCTCCACCCGAAAACGTACTTTGTAAACTTTGTAAAAAACGCCCCTTCATGTGGAGTTTTTGGACCTATTTGCATACGCGGGGTCTGGGGGGAACTGTGAGTCTGTGGAGTTGTGAGGGTCTGTGGAATTCTTGCCCTAGAGGGCGGTGGGGGGGTGGAGGCCGGTCTCTCTGGATGCTTTCAAGGAGGTGAAAGAGTGAGCGGAGAGTCTTAGATAGGGGCCTCTTTTAAAGATAGCGGGAAGTCAGGGGATATTTGGGAGAAGGCAGGAAAGGAACGGTGGTACTGTTTGGGGTGGCTCAGCCGTGATCACATTGAATGGCGGTGCAGGCTCGAAGGGCCGAATGGCTCTCTGCCATCTATTGTCTATTGTATGCAAGCAAAAGAATTTCTCTGTGCCTGTGTCAAAGGTGATAATAAAGTGGTCATTCATTCTGTTGCGCTACTGTCTTGTTATTCTGACAGAAGGGTTGGACCAGAAAAAACGTCACCCATTCCTTGGTCGCATGAGTGATCGCTGCCTGTCTCGCTGTGTGGTTCAGAACTGCTCTGGGGGGACGTGCGGCACGGGGGGGGGGGGGGGGGTTTACATGTCTGAGGATGGGAAGGAAGTATAATTTCCTTGGGGGCTTGGAGGGGGATGAAAGGGTGGGGTCATGAGGTCTGGGTGTTGGGTTGGACGCGCCGAGAGCCAAGCGGAAGCGCCCTCCTCTCCCCTCCTTCCCCATCCACCCACCACCCATCCCCTCTCCCCCCCTCCTCCTTCCCCTCCCTCCCCCCTCAATGACTACTCCCGCTGCCTCAAAGGGGCGGTGGGTGCGTTGTGGCATCAGCCTGTTTTCTGTTCGGCTCGGCCGGCGAGTGTGTTCGTGTTGCCGGGGCCGCGGGGAGGTCGCGGGGTCCCCCCACACGGGAGGATGCAGGATGCTGGAGTAACTCAGCGGGTCAGGAACCCCCCACCCACTAACCCCCCTCAGCCCCTCTCTCCCTCTCCCTCTGCCCTCTTCCCCCCCCCCCCTCTTCCCCTCCCACCCCAGCGGTTCACAGAGAAAGTGGCACGGTGGGGCAGGTACGAGAGGGTGGGAGGGGGAGGGGGAGATGGGAGAGAGAGGGGGAGAGGGGGGGAAAGAGATGGGAGGGGGAGAAGGGCGGGAAGAGAAGGGGAAGAGGGGGAGAATGGAGGGGGGTGAGAAGATGGGAGCGGGGAGGAAGGAGAAGAGAGAGAAAGAGAAAAGGGGTGGGGAGGGGGAGAGAGAATGGAGGGGGAGGGATGAGAAGGGAGGGGGAGAGAAGATGGGGGGGAGGAGGGGAGGGGGAGAGGAGGGGAGGGGATGAGGTGAGGGGGAGAGAGAGGGGAGAGATGGGGGGAGAGGGGTGAGGGAGGGAGAGATGAAGGGGGGTGGAGAGGGGGGAGAGGGGAGAGGTGAGAGAGGGGGAGGGGGGGGAAAGAGGAAGGTGTTGTGTGGGGAGGGGGATCGAGGGAGAAAAGGAGGGGGAGAGGAAGGGAATGAGAGGGGGGGGAGAAGAGGAGATGGGAGGGGGAGGAGGGTGAGGTGGAATGAAGGGGGATGAGAGGGGAGGGGGAGAGGGGAGGGGAGATGAAATGAAGGGGGAGGACGAGGGAGGGGGGAGAGGGGAGGGGAAAGAGGGGAGGGGGAGGAGATGGGGGGGAGGGAAGGGGGAGACGGAGTGTTTCCCACCCGTGTGAGTCCGCTACACACTCGCTGCCTCGTTGTACACTTGCACCTTTTGTCTTTGTCTGTAACGCTGTCACGTCGGGGCGGCGCCGCCTCGCAGCGCCAGACACCCGGGTTCGATCCGGACCTCGGCCCGCACTGTCTGTGTGGAGTTTGCACGTTCTCCCCGCTCCCACTCCACTCCACTCCCCCTGGGGACGGGGTGTGACCGCGGCACAGGGAACAGCAAGATGCTGGAATTGGACAAGGACACAAAGTGCGGAGGAAGTCGGGGGGTCAGGCAGCATTTGGGGGGGGGGGGACGGGTCAGTCGGTTTGTGGGTGGGGGGTCCCTTGCCTCTGAAGGACACGTGTATAACCCTCACCACCCCCCCACCCCCAAAAAACTGAGGGATCGAGGTCGCGCTACATTCCACCTTGTCACTTGCCTGTCATTTGCCCCTTTCTCACCCCCCCGCACTGAGACGCGCGACCTCCATCCCCTCTCCCCCCCCTCTTCCCCCATACCCGCATCCCTTTACCACTCCCCCACATCCTCTTACCCCTCCTACTCCCCCCTCTCTCTCCCCCCCTACTTCCCCCCTTCCCCCTCACTCCTTTCTCTCCCCACTCCATCCTCTCCCCCCTCCCACCCCCCCCCCCCCCCCCCTCCCCGCCCCCCCCCCCCCCCCCCACCCCTCACCCCCCCAACTCCCTCTCTCCCCATCCATCGGGTCCGCAGCTAGCCAGAAGGGGTCCCGTTCCGAAACATCGCCCGTCCACCCCCTCCACATCGCATCGGCCTGAGCCAGCTGTGTCCCTCCCTGGCCCCGGCCCCGGGTTGCAGATCTTTGTGTCTCCTCTCCGCTGGCCGGGCGGATGTGAAAAAACAAAGGCAGAAAATGGGAGATAGGTGAGATTGCGAGGGGGAGGGAGAGAGAGGGGGGGCCTGTTGTGTGTGTGTGCGGAATACTACGCCTCGGTTTTCAACAGGAAGGAAGGTGTTGTTGGAAAAATCCCTCTCCCTTTCCACACCCACCCCCCTCTCTCCCTATCACCCCTCCCCTCTCTCTCACCCCTCTCTCCCCTCTCTCCTCCCTCTCACACCCACTCCCCTCTCTCCCTATCCTCCTCCCTCTCTCCCCCTCTCTCCGCCCTCCCCCCCTCTCTCCCTCTCTCCTCTCACTCCCCCCACTCCCCCCTCTCTCCCCTCTCCTTCTCCCCCCTCTTTTCCTCTCACACCCACTAACCTCACCCCTCCTCTTCACTCTCTCTCCCCCTTCTCTCACTCTCTATCCCCCTCTCCTCTCTCTCCCCCTCTCTCACACCCATTCTCTCTCTCCCTCCCTACCTTGCCCTCTTCGTTCATTCTCAAACTCCCTCGCATCTCTCTCTCTCTTCCCTCCTCACCCCATTCCCCCCTCTCTCTACCACCACAATCTCACTCCCTTCCCCGCTCTCTCTCTCTCTCTCACACACACACATGCACGCTGTCACTATTGTACAGGCAGGGTGCGGAGCGGGCTGTGCGAGTCGGGGGGTGAGGGGACTGAATGGAATGGTTTTGTGTTTGATGTGAACCGGCTCGGGACCTCTCTCCCCCCCCCTCCCTCTTTCCCTCTCTGTCTCTCTCTCTTCTCTCTCTGTGTCTCTCTGTCTCTCTCTGTGTCTCTCTCTGTCTCTCTCTGTCTCTCTCTCTGTCTCTCTCTCTGTCTCTCTCTCTGTCTTCTCTCTCTGTCTCTCTCTGTTGTCTCTTCTGTGTCTCACTCTGGTGTCCTCTCTCTGGTCTCTCTCCCTGTCTCTCTCCCTGTCTCTCTTCTCTGTCTCTCTCTGTGTCTCTCTCTCTGTCTCTCTTGTGTTTCTCTGTGTCTCTCTCTCTGTCTCTCTCTCTGTTCTCTCTTCTTTGTCTATGTCTGTCTCTCTGTTCTCTCCTCTGTCTCTCTCCCTGTGTCTCTCTCTGTCTCTCTCTGTTCTCTGTCTCTCTCTGTCTCTCTCTGTCTCTCTTCTGTTCTCTGTCTGTTCTGTCTGTCTCTCTCTATCTGTCCTCTCCCTCTGTGTCGTGTGTGTGTTTCTCTCTTCTCTGTCTCTGCCCCACCCCCCTCCCTCTCCCTTGCCCCCTCTCCCCCTCTCCCTCTTTGCCCCCTCTCCCCCCTCTCCCTGCCCCCCTCTCTCTCTCTCTGTGTGTCTCACTCGTGTGTGCCTCTCTGTCTCCCCTGCAAGCCGCGGGTGATGCGCACCTCCAGCCCCGGCTCCCCGCCGCTGAGGCGATGGCCAGAGGCCCGCCCTCGAGCGAGGTATGCGCGGCCGCAGCGGGCGCAGACTTCCCCGGGGAGACGGACACGGACAGCTCAGAGGACGGGCCGCTGCGGACCGCCCGCCCCCCGGCCCCGGCCCCGGCCCCGACCCCGGCCCCGGCCCCTCACAAAGCCCCGCTCGCAGACTCCAGCATGATAGGTGTTCCGCATCGGCATCCCCGACCTCCAGCAGACGGTGAGCGGGGGGACACGGGGGGGACGGGAGAGGAGTGAAGATCGAGGGAGGAGAGGAGTGAAGTGAAGAGATGGAATAGTAGGGAGGAGTGGAGAGGAGAGATAGGATGTGAGGGGGAAAGGCGGGATATGGGGTGAGAAGGAAAGATGATGGGAGGGGAGGGAGGGAAAGTGGGATAGGGTTGGGAGGAGGAGGAGGAGGGGAGAAAGATTGAGGGAGAGGTGAGGGGAAAGGAAAGGAGTGAAGGAAGGAGAGGTGGGAGGGGATTGTTGAGGAGGGAGGGGAGGAGATGGGGGATTGGAGGGGGAGGAGAGGGGAGGGGGAAAGAGATGAGAGGGGGAAGGAATGTTGAGGAGAGGGGGGGAGGAGAGGGGAGGGGGAGGGGATGAGGAGAGAAGGTTTGAGAGGGGAGGGAGAGGGAGGGAGGTGGTGGTTGGATTGAGGGGCGTTAGATCGCGATTGTGTTGCATTGATGGTAGCGCCGGCCCGGCGGGACTGAGCTACAACTGATGAAGAGTTGAGCTTGAACGGGAAGGGGTGGAGAGTTGTTCACATCTGTGTGTATTGTCCGTTCTGTCCACACCCTCCACGAAGCTGCCCGACCCGTCAACTGAGTTCCTCCAGCACTCTGTGTTTTTGGTCAGAGGTTTTGCGCATCTGCAGTTCCTTGTTTTTATTGACCTTAGGTGGCGGAAGGGGAGGTTGAGGGGGGGGGGGGGTCTTTTTATTATCGACCGGGTATCCTGGGAGTGGCGGTGGAATGGACATAGAGGCGCTTCGGCCAGCCAGCCTGCGTGCTGACCAACAATGCCCCATCTTTGCCGGTCCTATTTGCCCACGTTTGGCCCAAATCCCTCCAAACCTTTCCCGGCCCCAGTTTCCATTTAACCTGACCCATAATTTGCCGAAGACGGACACTAATTGCCGGAGTAACTCAGCGGGACGGGCAGCATCTGTGGAGAGCAGGAGTGGGGGACGTTTCGGGTCGAGACCCTTCTTCACACTGAGAGTCACGGGAGAGGGGGTATGAGGGGCAATGGCGGCGATGCAGAGAGATAGTGATTAGGGAAATTTACGCCTTTCGCACAACCATGGCCTATGATAAGCGAATTTTGTGTGCGGGGGGGGAGGGTCCGCGCCACAAGAGCAAGCCCGACAAACCAGCGCCCCCCCCGAGACCCACGAGCACAGGAAACAAGACACCCACGCCACCCGACCACATAGCGGCCCCGCGCCCGCCCCCCTCACCAAATCCCCCCCCCCTCTCCCCAATCCCCCCATCTCCCTCCCCCCCTTTACCCCCCTTCCCCCTCCCCCACTCTCTCTCCCCCCCCTCCCCTTTCCCCTTCCTCTCCCCCCCTCCCTCCCCCTCCTCTCCCCCCTCTTCTCCCCCCTCCTCTCCCCCCTGCTTCCCCCTCCCTTCTCCCCCCTCCTCCCCCCCCCTCTCCCCCCTTCCTCCCCCCGACTTCTCCTCTCTCTCCCCCTTATCTCCTCTCTTACCCCTTTTATTTCCCCCTCTCTTTCCCATTCTCTCTCTCCCTTCTCTTCCATTCTCTCCTCTTCTGCTCCCCCTCTCTCCTACCCCCCGTCCAAACAGGGCTAAGTTGTTAGAGAGGGCAGTCTCAGTTAGTTTTATTGTCACGTTGTAGCGATTGTACAGTGAAAAGCTTCTGTTGCGTGCCTCACCAGTCAGCGGGAAGATAAACCGATTACAATCGAGCCGTCCGCAGTGTACAGTTACGGGGATAAGTGAAATAACATTTAGTTATTTTATAATGTTTAGTTTATCTCTTGTAACATTGCTGCGGAATGTGGGAGGTGAGGGTGGGTCAGATGATGGAGAGGGGGGTCGTGTTTGAGTTGGGTGGGTGGGGGGGAATATTGGGCGGGGTGGGGATGTTGAAGGGTTTCCATGTCCGGCTGCTGAGTTTCGGGGCGGGGGAGGGAAGAGGCGTTTGAGGCCTTTGTTACCTTGGTCCAGTTGGTTGAAGCTGGTGCGACCTGGGAGTGAAGGGTTAATAAGTTTAAAATCCAGTCTGAAAAGTTAGGCGTTCTCAAAGTTACTGAGAGTCACATCAGTAAGTTGTAAAAGGGTGCAGGAGAGATTGACCAGCATGTTACCTGGGCTTGTGGGCTGGAGTTACAGGGAGAGGTTGGACCGGCTGGGACTTTACTCTCTGGAGTGTAGGAGGCTGAGGAGTGACCTTATTGAGGTGTACAAGATCATAAAGTGAACGCTCACAGTCTATTTTTTCCAGGGTAGAGGATTCTAAAACTAGAGGGCACAGGATTAAGGTGAGAGGAGAGAGATTTAAGAGGGAGCTGAGGGGCAACTTTTTCACTCAGAGATAGATAAAATCTTTGGTATAAACCAGCATCTGCAGTTCTTAATTGTAACATTATTCACTCAGAGGGTAGTCCATATCTGGGATGAGATGCCAGAGGAAGCTGTAAAAGGGGTGGCACGGTGGCGCAGCGGGTGGAGCTGCTGCCAGAGACCCGGGCTCCATCCTGACTGCGGGTGCTGTCTGTTTGGAGTTTGCACGTTCTCCCCGTGACCACGTGCGTTTTATCCGGGTGCTCCAGTTTCCTCCAGCAACTCGAAACGTCATACAGTTTGTAGGTTAATTGGCTTCGGTATTATTAAAAAAATAGTTAGTAAAATTGTCCCCAGTGTAGTGTGTGGGGTAGTGCCAGTGTTGTGTGGGGTTTCTAGTTCCAGTGTGTGTGGGGTGTTAGTGCCGAGTGTGTGTTGGGTAAGTGCCAGTGTGTGTGGGGGTAGTGTGCCATGTGTTTGTGTGGGTAGGCCAGTGTGTGTGTGTGTGTGTGTTGTGGGGTGTAGTGCCAGTGTGGTGTGGGGCTGAGTGCCAGTGTGCTGTGGGGTAGTTGACCTAGTGTGTGTGGGGGGTAGTGCCAGTGTGTGTGTGGGGTATGCCAGTGTGTGTGGGGTAGTGCCAGTGCTGTGTGGGGTAGTGCCAGTGGTGTGATGGGGGTTAGTGCCAGTGTAGTGTGGTGGGTAGTGCCAGTGTGTGTTGGGTAGTGCCAGTGTGTGTGTGGGTAGTGCAGTGTGTGTGGGGTTAGTGCCGAAGTTGTGTGTGTGGGTGTAGTGCGCAGTGTGTGTGGGGTAGTGCAGTATGTGTGTGTGGGGGTAGTGCATGTGTGTGTGGGTTTTGTGCCGTCAGTGTGGGTGTGGGGGTTAGTGCTCAGTGTGTGTGGGGTAGTGCCAGTGTGTGTGGGTTTAGTGCCAGTGTGTGTGAGGGGTGGTAGTGCCAGTGTGTGTGGGGTCAGTGCCAGTGTGTGTGTGGGGTAGTGCCAGTGTTGTGTGGGGTAGTGCCAGTGTTTGTGGGTTAGTGCCAGTGTGTGTGTGGGGTTTAGTGCTCCAGTGTGTGTGGGGGGTAGTGCCAGTTGCGTGCTGTGTAGGGTAGTGCCAGTGTGTGTGTGGGTAGTGTGCCAAGTGTGAGTGTGTGTGGGGTAGTGTCAGTTTGTGTGTGGGTAGTGAGTGTGTTTTTTGTGTGGGGTAGTGACAGTGTGTGTGTGGTAGTGCCTGTGTGTGGGTGTTGGGGGTCGGTTAGTGGCCAGTGTGTGTGGGGTTAGTGCCAGTGTGTGTGGGTTAGTGCCAGTGTGTGGTGGGGTAGTTGCCAGAGTGTGGTGAGTGGGGTAAGTGCAGTTGTGTGTGGGGTAGTGCCAGTGTGTGTGGAGTGTGTGCCAAGTGTGTGTGGGGTATAGTGCCTGAGTGTGTGTGTGGGGTAGTGCCAGTGTGTGTGGGTCGTGCCTAGTGTGTGTGGTGGGGTAGTGCAGTGTGTTGTGGGGTAGTGCCAGTGTGTGTGGGGTAGTGCCTAGTGTGTGTGGCGGTTTCAGTGCCACGTCTGTGTGTGTATGGGGTAGTGCCAGTGTGTGTGGGGTAGTGCCAGTTTTGTGGGTAATAGTGCCAGTGTGTGTGTGGGGTAGAGTCAGTGTGTGTGGGGTAGTGCCTGTGTGTGTGTTGCGGGGTTAGTGCCAGTGGTGTGGGGTAGGCCAGTGTGTGGTGTGTGGGGTAGTTGCAGTGTGTGTGGGGTAGTGCAGTGTGTGTGGGGTAGTGCCTGTGTGTGTGGGCGGTTGTGCCAGTGTGTGTGGGGTAAGTGCCAGTGTGTGTGTGTGGGTTAAGTGCCATTGTGTGTGGGGTATAGTGCCGTTGGGTATGTAGGCGTAGTGCCAGTGTGTGTGGGGGTTGTGCCAGTGTGTTGATAGGGTAGTGCCAGTGTGTGTGAGTAGAGTGCCAGTGTGTGTAGGGTAGTTGCCAGTGTGTGTGGGGTAGTGCCTGTGTGTGTGGGGTAGTGCCAGTGTGTGTGGGGGTATGTGCCTGTGTGTGTGGTGGGGTTTAGAGTGCCAGTGTGTGTAGTGGTTTTATAGTGCCAGGTGTGTGTTGGGAGGTGTGTGCCAGTGTTGTGATGGGTAGTGCCAGTGTGTGTAGGGTAGTGCCAGTGTGTGAGTGGGTTGTGTCAGTGCCTTTGAGTAGGGTTAGTGCCAGTGTGTGTGGGGTAGTTGCCAGTGTTTGTGTAGGGTGTTGCTCAGTGTGTGTGTGGTTGTTGTGCCAGGGTGTGTGGGGTTGTGCCAATGGGTGTGGGTGGGTATTTAGTGCCAGTGTGTTCAGTGTAGTTGCCAGTGTGTGTAGGGTAAGTGCCAGTGTGTTGTAGGGTAGTGCCAGGTGTGTGTGTGGTAGGTAGTGTCAGTGTTGTGTAGGGTAGTGCCAGTGTGTTGTGTGGGGTAGTGCCAGTTGTGTGTTAGGGTAGTGCCAGTGTTGTGTGTGGGGTTGTTGCCAGTGTGTTTTATGTTTAGGGTCTTGCCAGTGTGTTGGGCAGTACCTGTTGTGTGGTAGGGTAGTGCATGGGTTGCTAGGGTAGTGCCATTAGTGTGTGTAAGGGTAGTGCCATGGGGTTTGTAGGGTAGTTCCAGCAGTGTGTGGGGCAAGTATTCCGTAACCAGGGTGTGTAGAGGTAGTGCATGGCGTTGTAGGGGGTTAGTGCCAGTGGGTGTAGGGTATAGTGCCAGCAGTGTGTGTAGGGTAGTGCCAGTGTGTGTGTAGGGGTAGTGCCAGTGTGTGTAGGGTAGTGCCAGTGTGTGTAGGGTAGTGCCAGTGTGTGTAGGGTAGTGCCAGAGTGTGTGTAGGGTAGTGCCAGTGTGTGTGGGGTAGTGCCAGTTGTGTGTTAGGGCTAGTGCCAGGTGTGTGTAGTGTAGTGCCAGAGTGTGTAGGGCAGTGACAGAGTGTGTGTGTGGGGTAGTGCCAGTGTGTGTGGGGTAGTGCCAGTGTGTGTAGGGTAGTGCCAGTGTGTGTGGGGTAGTGCCAGTGTGTGTGGGGTAGTGCCAGTGTGTGTGGGATAGTGCCCCAGTGTGTGTGGGGGGTTAGTGCAGTTGTGGTGTGTAGGGTAGTGCCCAGTGTGTTGTGGGGTAGTGCCAGTGTGTGTGGGGGGTAGTGCCAGTGTGTGTAGAGGTAGTGCCAGTGGTGTAGGGTTGTAGTGCCAGTGTGTGTTGGGTGGTAGTTGCCACGTGTGTGTGGGGGGTTAGTGCCAGTGTGTGTAGGGTAGTGCCAGTGTGTGTAGGGTAGTGCCAGTGTGTGTGTAGGGTAGTGCCAGTGTGTGTGGGGTAGTTGCCAGTGTGGTGTAGGGTGTGCCAGTGTGTGTAGGGTAGTGCCAGTTGTGTGTCGGGTATTGCCAGTGTCTGTAGGGTTAGTGCCGTGTGTGTGTAGGGTAGTGCCAGTGTGTAGTGGTGGTAGTAGACAGTGTGTGTGGGTGGGGTAGTGACCAGTGTGTGTGTGTGTGTAGGGTTGAGTGCCAGGCTGGTGTGGGGTGGGGTGGTAGTGCCAGTGTGTGCGTTAGCGGTAGTGGCCCAAGTGTGTGTGTGGTAGTGCCAGTGTGTGGGGTAGGCCAGTGTGTGTGGGGTAGTTAGTGCCTGTGTGTTGAAGGGTAGTGCCTAGTGTGTGTAGGGTTTAGTGCAGTGTGTGTTGGGTAGTGCCAGAAGTGTGAATGTAGGGTTAGTGCCAGTGGTTTGTGTGTTTGTGGGGGGGTCTAGTGCCTGTGTGTGTAGGGTAGTGCCAGTTGGGTGTGGGGTAGGTGCCAGTGTGTGTAGGGTAGTGCCAGTAGTGTGTAGGGTGTGCCAGTTGTGTGGGGTGGTTTAGTGCCAGTGTTGTGGTGGGGGGTGTGCCGTGTGATGTGGGGGTAGAAGTGCCAGTGTGTGTGTGGAGGTAGTGCCCGTGTTTGTGGGGTAGTACCAGTGTGGTGTGTGGGGGTTAGTGCCAGTGTGTGTGGGGTAGTGCCAGTGTGCTGTGGGGTCGTGCAGTGTGTGTGGGTGAGTGCAGTGTGTGTGGGGTATTTTGTACCAGAGTACCAGTGTGTGTGGGGTAGTGCCAGTGTGTGTGGGGTAGTGCCAGTGTGTGTGGGTAGTGCCAGTGTGTGTGGGGTAGTGCCAGTGTGTGTGGGGTAGTGCCAGTGTGTGTGGGGTAGTGCCAGTGTGTGTGGGGTAGTGCCAGTGTGTGTGGGGTAGTGCCAGTGTGTGTGGGGTAGTGCCAGTGTGTGTGGGGTAGTGCCAGTGTGTGTGTGGGGTAGTGCCAGTGTGTGGTGTGTGGGGGTGAGTGCCAGTGTGTAGTGTGTGTGTAGGGTAGTGCCAGTGTGTGTGGGGTAAGTGCCGTGTTGTGCGTAGGGTTAGTGCCAGTGTGTGTGGGGTTAGTGCCAGTTGTGTGGGGTAAGGCCAGTGTGTGTGGTAAGGTAGAATGCCACGTTAGAGTGTGTGAAGGGTTATAGTCCAGTGTGTTTGTAGGGTAGTGGCCAGTTGTGTGTCGGGTATCAGTGCCAGTGTGTGTAGGGTCAAGTGCCAGTGTGTGTGTGGGGGGTCTTGTGCCGTGTGTGTTAGGATAGGTGCCGGTGTGTAGGGTAGTGCCAGTGTGTGGTGGGGTTAGAGGCCAGTGTGTGTGAGGTTAGTGCCAGTGTGTGTGGGGTAGGTGCAGGTGTGCTGTAGGGTAGTGCCAGTGTGTGGTGGT
>CM069167.1:2038393-2110622 GCA_035221665.1 Okamejei kenojei
TAAAGACCTACTCCATTGTCCTATGAACAATATCTCTTCGGTGATTACCAGAGGGGCCTACAGTTCTAACCATAAGCACATCTGTATGGAAGGATATAGATTCTCTGTTCTTCTCACAACGTGGACATTTTTATATCAGTATCCACCTTCTTCTTCTGCTTCTGCATAATGGCTTCCAATTCCGTTATACTCCGATTTTCCTGCAAGACAATTATCACCACGTCATTGATCGGGATTGGAAAATCCCCTTGATTAGATCGATCGAGGACAGTTATTATCCCCCTGTCCCACTTAGGGAAACCTGAACGGAAACCTTTCTGGGGAGACTTTGACGCCTCCAACCAAAGGTTTCCGTGCGGTTCCGGAGTTTTTGCCCTCCAGCAACACCTTTCAAATAGCATCGCAAAACGGCTTCGACTATAAATTTAACCGATTTTTTAAAAACGGAAAACTTTCGACCATTTGGGAGGGACTGACGGGAACCGCACGAAAACCTTGGTAGGGCGCAGAGTCTCCAGAGGTTTCGTTCAGGTTTCATCAAGTGGGACAGGGGGCATAAGTGGGACAGGGGCACAAGAATGAGAACAATGGGCAGCGCAAGTGGCGCCAGCGGGTGGCGTTGCTGCTCGCGGGGCCAGGACCCAGGGCGATCACGACAAGGGTGTGTCGTGTGGAGTTTTGCATGTTCCTCCCCCTGATGTGGAAGGCAGAAAAAAAAAAAAACAAAAAACGGGATACAACTGATGACCTAGGAAGGGTTGAGCCCACAATGGCCATTGTTGGCGGGGTGGAGACGTTGCTAACCGAGGGACACAAGGCTGCAGACAGTGGAACTGATCGGAAGGAGGGGGGAATACATGGACATCTATGAAATAGGAGTTTGGAGTTGAGGTGGAGGAGTGTCACCTGTAGCATGCCTTGGTGGACCATCACCTGGCTGTAGACCCTGGTCCTTCTTGGATCACTGATTCCACTCTCCTTATCCAGCGAGAACAGCTGAGTCCAGTCAGGATCCAGCGGAGGTTCACGTCCTGAGAGAGGAGACAAAACAGAGAAGGAGAAGGTTAGTTTAGAGATACAACCAGGTCCGCACAACCAGCGATCCCCGCACACAACACTGCTCTTCACGCACTCGCGGACATTTACGTTTCACACCAAAGCAATAAACCTATAAACCTGCACGTCTTTGGAGTGTGGGGAGGAAACCAAAAATCACGGGGAAAACCCATGCGGGTCACGGGGAGAACGTGCAAACTCTGTACAGACATGTTACATTAATGGATTAACACACCTCAATTAAAGGAATTATAAATGACTCTGCATGCTTCCTGTATTGTAGGCAAAAACAAAGAATTTCACTGTACCTACAGTAGTACACGTCAAAATAAAGTATCACTCATTGATCAATTAATTCTGCTCATGATGGCGGACTGGAAGAATGTGTGCATCGACCTCAGGGTTAGAGTGTTCTAGAGAGAAGGAGATT
The DNA here is from genome assembly GCA_035221665.1 of Okamejei kenojei. Classification (NCBI taxonomy): domain Eukaryota; kingdom Metazoa; phylum Chordata; class Chondrichthyes; order Rajiformes; family Rajidae; genus Okamejei; species Okamejei kenojei. The sequence continues at coordinate 2,039,880 of CM069167.1, forward strand.
CACGATGGTCCCAGTGTGTCGGGTACCAACTAGGATTAAACTGTCACGTTGTACCGAGGTTACAGTGAAAAGCTTCTGTTGCGTGCTAACCAGTCAGTGGAAAGACAATACATGATTACAATCGAGCCGTTCACAGTGTACAGATACATGATAAGGGAATAACGTTTAGTGCAAGGTAAAGCCAGCAAAGTCCGATCAAGGATAGTCGGAGGTAGACAAAAATGCTGGAGAAACTCTCTAGTGTGTGTACAGTCTGAAGAAGGGTCTCGACCCGAAACGTCACCTATTCCTTCGCTCCAAAGATGCTGCCTCACCCGCTGAGTTTCTCCAGCATTTTTGTCTACCTTCGATTTTTCCAGCATCTGCAGTTCTTTCTTAAAGATAGTCGGAGGGTCACCAATGAGGTAGATAGTAGTTCAGCGCTGCTCTCTGGTTGTGGTAGGATGGTTCAGTTGCCTGATAGCAGCTGGGAAGGAATGTGCTGGCCTTTATAAATCAGAGCATTGAGTATAGAAGTTGTGATGTAATGTTAAAATCGTACAAGGCATCGGTGAGGCCAATTCTGGAATATGGTGTACAATTCTGGTCGCCTAATTATATGAAAGATGTCAACAAAATAGAGAGAGTACAGAGGAGATTTACTAGAATGTTGCCTGGGTTTCAGCAGCTAAGTTAAAAAGAAATATTGAACAAGTTAGGTCTTTATTCTTTGGAGCGAGAAGGTTAAGGGGGGACTTGATTGAGGTCTTTAAAATAATTGGAGGGATAGGGCAGTGTTGACATGGATAAGCCTTTTTCCATTGAGAGTAGGGAAGATTCAAAACAAGGAGGACATAATTTGAGAATTAAGGGGGGACAGAAGTTTAGGGGAAAACATGAGGGGGAACTTCTTTACTCAGAGAGTGGTAGCTGTGTGGAATGAGCTTCCAGTGGAAGTGGTGGAGGCAGGATCGATTTTATCATTTAAAAATAAATTGGATAGGTATATGGACGGGAAGGGAATGGAGGGGTATGGTCTGAGTGCTAGGTAGATGGGACTAGGGGAGAGTAAGTGTTCGGCACGGACTGGAAGGGCCGAGATGGCCTGTTTCCGTGCTGTAATTGTTATATGGCTATATGGTTATATCCCTGAATCTGGAGGATGAGTTTTCACAATTCTGTACCTTTTTGGCTGAAGGGATAATTATTAGGTTTTTTATTTAAACCAGTGGTGCTACTTACATTTGGTTAAAGCCTTTGGCTTCCAGCCAGGTGCTGACATCGCTTGGAGAGGAGTTGTAGTCCAGGGGCACCGAGGTGTCCAGGGTCTTCTGTACGTGGAAGGACTTGGGTTGGCTGGTGCGTCCGTTAGCGATTCTCAACAGCAGCTCTTCATTCATGACATTGATCTGGGAGTTACGCTCTGAGGAGACAACGTCACCAACTTAGATGCTGCAGGGTTCACCACCACGTTGCCACGACTCCAGGGCCCAGAGTCACAGAGTGATATAGTGCGGAAACAGGCCCTTCGGCCCAACTTGCCCACCCCAAAGTTGTCCACATTGACCCGCGTTTGGCCACTACGCTTTATGGTGCAGCAGCGATTCACCAGGATCTTACCTGGGCTTGTGTTATACGAGCTGGTTGGGGACTTTAAACGTTGCACTGTAGGAAGTTCAGGGGCACGGATTGTGTGCTCGTGTGTATCTGTGCGTGTCTGCGCGTGTGCACATGTATGTGCAAGTGTGTGCCTGCGCATACGAGTGTGTGTGGGAATGTGTGTGCGCCTATACATGGCTATTTATGAGTGTCTGTCTGTATATATTTGTATGACTATGTGTGTGCATGAATGTGAGTGTGAGTGTGTGAGAGAGAGAGATACACTCCGTCCCAGCCGTTCCCCACCCCGCCCCTCACTTTTCTCCATCTGTGTCACCCCCAGGGCCTTGATCCCAGGGGTGTGGCCAGACACTGTTGGCTACTTCTGTGGCGTGGGTGGAGGGGTGCCCTTGGCCTGTCATGCCGAAAATCTGTAAAATACTAAGTCCAGATTGTGAGGTCTGATGAAGGGTTTCGGCCCCGAAACATCGCATATCTCCTTCGCTCCTTAAGATTGCTGCTGCACCCGCTGAGTTTCTCCAGCTTTTTGTGTTAACCCCAGCTGAGTGGAGTGAGAGAGAGTGTGTGTGCGTGTGTGTGTGTGTGTGTGTGTGCCACAGCAACTACAGTTTAGGTTAATTGCAGGTTAAATGGCATCTGTAAATTGTCCCTAGAGTGTACCACGGGATAACACTGTCCATTAGCTGCGGACTAGCTGTGCAATACACTGCCAGGTAGCTGCATGTTACACTTTTCTTCCCTTCTTAACATGGACTTTATTCAGTATTTGCATTTTACAGTGTACCAAAGGTACAAAGACTGTCCGTAGTCACATTACATCTAGAATCTAGCCATTTAGAACGGAGACAAGGAAACACTTTTTCTCACAGAGAGTGGTGAGTCTGTGGAATTCTCTGCCTCAGAGGGCGGTGGAGGCCGGTTCTCTGGATACTTTCAAGAGAGAGCTAGATAGAGCTCTTAAAGATAGCGGAGTCAGGGGATATGGGGAGAAGGCAGGACGGGGTCTGGATTGGAGATTTTTGGGGGGGTTTTTTTTTCAGCCATCGAAGGGCCGAATGGCCTACTCCTGCACCTATTGTCTATTATCAGGTAATACCATAACTGGCATCGTTATCTACAATATGCTCGACTCCCAGCGGTGACCTGCGTTCACGGAAGGCCTCCAGAGTCCCCGCGTGTGCATGTTCCCTCTCCAGGGACACACGGGCACAGATATAGAACGGGAAGAGGGGCAGGCAGCCAACACTGGTGCGGCCATCGACTACTCGCTGCCTGGACTCACGAATGGCCATCTTGACCAGGCCCAGGAGTAGACAGAGAGGGAGATCCCCCCCCCGCCGACCTACCCCGTCTTGTGCCCTTAATACCAGAATCGTGGGACTAAAACGGGGGCACAAACGCAGGCGCAGCTTGAGGAGCAGCCCCTTGTATTTGTACAGGGGCCGCAACCTATCGCACTCCATGTACACGTGGAACACGGTCTCCTCCTCGCCGCAGAAGTGCCGCGTGCTACACCTGCCAGGTAGCTGCGCATTACCTTGGGGGTCACCTGTGCGTACAGGCCGGTGTCATCCAGCGGGTCAGGTGTGGGGAGCGGCTCCAGGATGTTGAAGGGGATGTAGCCCACCTGCCCGCTCTGGTTTCCCACCTTCCACCAGCGCTTGGAGTCATCCAGAACCTGCGGAGAACACGCGGTCAGCGATAACACGCCAGCGCCAACACGTCATAACATAAACGCAAACTAAACCAGTCAGAGGGTGGAGAATCTGTGGAGGCCAAGTCAATGCATATTTGGATCTTTTTAATAGCCCTGTCCCACGGTACGAGTTCATTCCAAGAGCTCTCTGGAGTTTGAAAATAATCAAACTCGTGGTAAGCACGGAGAATGAACGTAGCGGGTACGTCGGAGCTCGGGGACGTCTCTTAGCGGCTCATAGCGCTAATGGCAGGTACTCGGGAAGACTCGCTAACGGCAGGTAAGCACGGGAAGATTTTTCAACATGTTGAAGAATGTCCAGGAGAGCCCCGCATACCAACGGGCGGCCGTTACCGTAAATCTCCGAGTTCGAATCAGGGCAAACTCGGGTAGAACTCTTGGAATGAACTCGTACCGTGGGACAGGGGTTTAAGGCTATTTTTAAGGAATAGATTCTTGATTAGTATGATGGTTGGTCAAGGGTTACGGGGAGAAGGCCAGAGAATGGGGTTAGGAGGGAGAGATAAGATATGATTGAATGGCGGAGTAGGTGGCTAGATGGGCCGAGTGGCCTAATTCTGCTCCTAGCACGTATGGTCATCCAGAGGGGACTCACCTCCACCACCTCTCCGGTGAGCACGGACAGCTCGCTGCTATTCCGAGCCACAAAGTCATAGCTGCATCTCATCTTCTTCGGAGGCTCATGGTTCCTGAGGGGAGGGAGGGAGGGAGGACAGCCATTACTGCGGGGTGCTGGAGGGGGGTGGGGGTGATCTCGGTCAGCATTGCACTAGTTATAGACAATACACAATAGGTGCAGGAGGAGGCCATTTGCCCCTTCGAGCCATTGCCGCCAATCAGTACCCCGTTCCTGCCTTCTCCCCATATCCCCTGACTCCGCTCTCTTTAAGAGCCCTATCTAGCTCTCTCTTGAAAGCATCCAGAGAACCTGCCTCCACCGCCCTCTGAGGCAGAGAATTCCACAGACTCACCACTCTCTGTGAGAAAAAGTGTTTCCTCGTCTCCGTTCTAAATGGCTTACTCCTTATTCTTCAACTGTGGCCCCTGGTTCTGGACTCCCCCAACATCGGGAACATGTTTCCTGCCTCTAGCGTGTCCAAACCCGTAACAATCTTATATGTTTCAATGAGATCCCCTCTCATCCTTCTAAACTCCAGAGTGTACAAGCCCAGCTGCTCCATTCTCTCAGCATATGACAGTCCCGCCATCCCGGGAATTAACCTTGTAAACCTACGCTGCACTCCCTCAATAGCCATTGGGCCGAAGAGTTGGGCCGAAGGGCCTCTCCCTGCGCTGCTCTAGATCTCTGCTGCCGTGGGTTTCAGCCTGGAGTCACGGGAGGGAGGGAAGAGTGGTCACCAGGGAGCTCCGGGCAAGATGAGGGCATCACACGTTGACCATCGGGGGGGGGGGGAGGGGGGGGGGGAGCGTTGGACTGGTGAGCTTGGCGTCAGAAACCCGAGACAATGGCCATTCGCCCCACTCTACAGGAGGCCACCTACACTAGTCCCACCTGCCTGCGTTTGCCCCATGAACCTCCAAACCTGTCCTGTCCAATTGTCCTTGAAATGTTGCCATTGTACCTGCCTCAATGACTTCCTCTGGCAGCCCCTTCCATACACCCACCATCCTCTGTGTGGAAAATCATAAGTGCCTCTCATAAGTGATAGTAGCAGAATTAGGCCATTCGGCCCATCAAGCCTACCCCACCTTTCAATCATGGCTGATCTATCTGTCCGTCCCAATCCCATTCTGCTGCCTTCTCCCCATTACCCCTGGACTAATCTACGATCTATCTATCTCTGCCTTAATGTAGACAAAAATGCTGGAGGAACTCAGCGGGCGCGGCAGCATCTATGGAGCGAAGGAAATAGGCAACGTTTCGGCCCGAAACCCTTCCGGGTTTCGGCCCAAAACGTTGCCCATTTCCTTCAGGGTTTCGGCCCGAAACGTTGCCCATTTCCTTCGCTCCATAGATGCTGCTGCACCTGCTGAGTTTCTCCAGCACTTTTGTCTACCTTCGATTTTCCAGCATCTGCAGTTCCTCCTCGCTCATTATCTCTGCTGTAACACCATCTGACTTGACCGCCACAGCCTTCACCGCTTCCCCTTTCACCTTAAACCTATGAGGTCCTCCGATTTTCTTTTATTCCCCTAGTCTGCGGTAAAGATGTGCGAGTTCACCATATCTATTCCCCTCCTGATTCTCTACACCTCTACAACAACAACAGCAGCAATCCGCAGTTCCTCGCTACACATTGTCATGTCCAGGGTCCAGCCAGCAGAGTGGAGGTGAGGAGCGCCACTTACCCATTGGTCAGTTTGATGGGGACCGACTGTGGGCTAGATTGCTGCAAGACAAAAGGCAGGCAGGCAGTCAGGAGAATGGATCTACTGGCCTTGTATTCATAGAAAACATAGAAATTAGGTGCAGGAGCAGGCCATTCGGCCCTTCGAGCCTGCACCGCCATTCAATATGATCATGGCTGATCATCCAACTCAGTATCCTGGATGATTTTCCATGTTTCTCATGGAAACATACAAAATTCGCTGGAGTTTAGAAGGATGGGAGGAAATCTCATGGAAACATATAAAATTCTTAAAGGATTGGACAGGCTAGATGCAGGAAAAATGTTTAGTTTAGAGGTACAGCACGGAAACAGGCCCTTCGGCCCACCGGGTCCGCACCGACCAGCGATCCCCACACATCAACACTAGCCTACACCCACGAGGGACATTTTTTTTTAATTTACCAAGCCAATTCACCTACAAACCGGCACGTCTTTGGAGTGTGGGAGGAAACCGAAGATCTCTGAGAATACCCACGCAGGTCACGGGAAGAACGGACAAACTCCGTACTGACAACACCCGTAGTCGGGATCGAACCCGGGTGTCCGCCACTGCATTTGCTACAAGGCAGCAACTCTACCGCTGCGCCCCGATGTTTTGGGGGAGTCCAGAATCAGGTGTAATGTTTCAGAATAAGGGGTTGGCTCTTTAGGACCGAGATGAGGAGAAAACCTCTTCACCCAGAGAGTTGTGAATCTGTGGAATTCTCCGTCACAGAAGGCGGTGAAGACTGATTCACTGGATGTTTTCAAAGAGAGAGTTAGATTTATCTCTTAGGGCTAACGGAATCAAGGGATATGGGGAGAAGGCAGGAACGGGGCACTGATTGTGGATGGTCAGCCGTGATCACATTGAACAGCGGTGCTGGCTCGAAGGGCCGAATGGCCTACCCCTGCATCTATTGTCTATGTTTCTATGAGAAAGGTAGCAGTTACTTTCTGCAACAGCTGGGAAGAAACATATGAGCTTCTTGTGAAGTTTAAATCAGTGCACTTTTATTTTACTACCACTTACACTGAGTTTAAAGAGGAACAGCTGGAGACTCATGACCACCACCCAGAGGGAGTTAGTGGAATTGGAACCGGTGCTCTCTTTTCAACACAGTACATATCCAAGATATCAGATGGACACAAAATGCTGGAGTAACTCAGCGGGTCAGGCAGCAGCACCTCTGGAGAGAAGGAATGGGCAATGCTTCGGGTCGAGACCCTTGTCCAGACTGAAGAAGTGGTCTCTCCAGGTGACGCCTGTTTGGTGGTGAGTAGTCGCCCAAAGTATTTTTTTCTGGTCGCCGCTGGATTTTCAACATGTTGAAAATTTTCGGCAACCTGCTGCGACTATGAAGGGTGTCTTTTCCCCAGAGTAAGCGGTTTCCTGAGAGGTCTTTTACCCAGAGTAAGGGAATCAAGAACCAGAGGATTTGATGGTAAAATGGGAAAGGTTTAATAGGAACCAGAGGGGCAACTTTTTTCACACAATGGATGGTGGGTAGATCATCGAAACATACTGAATAATGAAAGGCCTGGATAGAGTGGAATATAGAGGATAATTTCCACTAATAGGAGAGTCTAGGACTAGAGGCCACAGCCTCAGAATAAAAGGATGTACCCTTAGGAAGGAGATGAGGAGGAATTTTTTTAGTCAGAAGGTGGTGAATCTGTTGCATTCATCGCCACTGATGGCCATGGAGGCCAAGTCCATGGATATTTTTAAGTAAGTTTATTGGCCAAGTATTCACATACAAGGAATTTGCCTTGGTGCTCCGCCCACAAGTAACAACATGACATACAGTGACAGTTACGAATGACTCAGAAAACACTAAACATTAATAATAATAAAACATTAATGATAAAACACCATTGATCAAGCATGTGAACCAACAAAATACCAGATCAAAGGGGGTGTTTTAAGGCAGAGATTGACAGATTCGTGGCTAGTACAGGTGTCAAGGGTCAAGGTCAAGTGAGTTTATTGTCATGTGGCCCTGATAGGACAATGAAATTATTTTCATGGAATAAAGGCAGAAGAATTGGGTTGAGAAGCAAAGATAGATCAGCCATGATTGAATGGTGGAGTATATTTGGACCAAATGGCCTAATGTTGCTCCTAGAACTTAAGAAACATTGGGACAGGTACATGGATAAGACAGGTCTAGAATGCAGGCAGTTGTAGATGTGGGCAAGTTGGGCCAAAGGGCCTGTTTCCACGCTGTATCACTCTGGGGATGAACGTTCCTCCAGTAGGATGATGTGGAGAGCCATCCATGCTTCGGGATCTTCTGAGGCAGCAGACCTCTGATACACCACCCTGCTCACCCCTGACCTGCCGAGGATGAGCCAGGGTCAAAGGCCATGACCTGGGCGACCCCCGGGGTCGTGACCCCATGCCTACCTGCATGCGGAGGAACTCGTGCTTGTGCTGTAGCTCGACGGGGTCATCCCAGGGGGCGTTGTTGGGGTCGAGTCGGTCGGGCACCCACCCAGAGCGGAAGGAGATGGTGTAGGGGGCGCCCCACTGGTCAGGGGGCCACTCCAACCTGCGGGCAAGGAACACAAGACTGACCGGTTAGAGCTCAGCTACATCACCTCAACGCAGACATCTTGTCCTTTCCACCAAAGCCAGGCCCTGGTCTCTGGATGGAGATCTTCAACCGAGATAGGTGGTCTTCCAAGTACCACCTCACCAACGTCTTGTACAGGGCAGCACAGTGGCGCATCACAGCGCCAGAGACCCGCGTTCAATCCTGACTACGGGCGCTGTCTGTACGGTGTTTGCACGTTCTCCCCGTGACCTGCGTGGGTTTTCTCCGAGATATTCAGTTTCCTCCCACACTCCAAAGACGTGCAGGTTTGTAGGTTCATTGGCTTGGTGTGAATGTAAAAACATATCCCTAGTGTGTGTAGGATAGTGTTAGTGTGCGGGGATCGCTGGTCGGTGCGGAATCAGTGGGCCGAAGGTTCTGTTTCCTAATCTAAAACTGATAACATAACATAATGTCCCAGCTTCTAACCTCAACTCCTGACTGATGAAGGCCAGCTTGCTGAAAACCTCCTTCACTGCCCCATCTAGATTTAGACTATAGAGATACAGCGCGGAAACAGGCCCTTCGGCCCGCAGAGCCCGTGCCGACCAGTGATCACCCCACACACTATCCTACACACACGAGGGACAATTTTATAAGTTACCGAAGCTGATTAGCATACAAAGACCAACATAGACATGGTCACGGGGAGAACGTGCAAGCTCCGTACAGACAGCACCCGTAGTCAGGAGAGTAGAAGAGGTGGAGAGATAGGTGGGTGGGTAGAGTGATGGGTGGGTAGAGGTGTCAAGACCAGTGCAGGTTGGCATCTCCTACCTGGGTTTGGTCCAGTGTTCGCCCAGCGACTGCCACAGCGTGTTCTCCGTCTCGTTGAGGGTGTCGGTCAAGAGGTGGACAGCGTCATTGGTGAGGAACGGGCTGGACACAGACCTGGCCATGTCCAGACCAGCCGTCTGCACCATCTGTGGGCAGGAACACAGTGGTCAACGCTGGCAAGGCCCCGGAGACCCACGAGCGAGGATCGGAGGCGATGGGCATCTCAACGCTGCGGGGTTCAGGATCGATTGAAAGACTCGGTAGGGAAACAGGCCCTTCGGCCCACCAAGTCCATGCTGACCGTCGATCTCCTGGTCACACCAGTTCCATGTTATCTCACATTCTAGCAGCCAATTTACAGAGGGCCAACTAACCTACAACCCCGCACATCTTTGGAGCGCGGGGGGGGGGGGGGGGGGGGGGGGGGGGGGGGAACCGGCGAACCCAGAGGAAACCCACGTGGTCACTGGCAGAGCATGCAAACTCCACACAGACAGAGCCAAAGGTCAGGATGGAACCCGGGCCTCTGGCTCGACCTGCTGCGCCAACGTTTTTGGGGAGGAGGAAGCGGAGAGCGAGGGGGGGGGGGGCGGGCGGCGCAGAAATATGGGCCAGCCTAGACGGAGCATCGGGGCATAGACGAGATGGGCTGAAGGGCCGCACCACTCGACGACAATGATAGAACGATGGCCACCTACCACATCGAGAGGTCCGAAGAGGAAGTGGACGAGCTCCGTGGCGTTGGGGTTGACAATGTTGGTTTTCACACGAGCCTGAGAGGGGGAGAGAGAGAGAGAGAGAGAGCTTGAGTTAGACCGATTCCAGACTGATGCATTAAAGGGGCCAGGATAGACCCGTCCCCACACCAGCGTCACCTTCCAAACCAGACCCCCTCCTTTGGGCCCTGAATATCATTGCTGCCTTGAAACAAGAGCGCTGGAGGATGGGTCAGGCAATTGTCCCTAGTGTGTGGGGTAGTTCTAGTGCATGGGGCGATTAGCGTGCTGGTTAGCTGGGCCGAAGGGCCTGTTTCCTCGTTGTATCTCTAAAGTAAAGGCAATTGTCCCTAGTGTGTGGGGTAGTTCTAGTGCATGGGGCGATTAGCGTGCTGGTTAGCATGGACTAGGTGGGCCGAAGGGCCTGTTTTTTGCTGTATCTCTGCACTGAACTAAACTGTCCCTAGTGCATGGGGTGATCACTGGTTAGCATGGACTAGGTGGGCCAAAGGGCCCGTTTTCTCACTGTATCTGTGCTAAACTAAATTGTCTCTAGTGTGTAGGGTAGTGTAGTATACGGGGTGATCGCTAGTTAGCATCGACTAGGTGGGCCGAAGGCCCCGTTTCTTCACTGCATATCTCTAACGAAAGTCTAAAAGTCTAGAGTCTAAAGTCTAGAGTCCGTTGCACACTAGCTCGCCTGTGAGGAGCTAGCATGATGAGCAGGTAGACAGCAGCAGGGTGGATTGGAGGCACTGAAGGTCCCAGACATCATCTCCCCATACCATCGCTCTGTGCCCTGTGGAGATGCCACAAAGACGCCCATGCTGGACCTCCCACTTACCAGCAAACTGAAGGAGTACTTATACTTCTGAAAGACTTCGACAAAATCTTCCTGAGAGGGCGGTCTCGCTCTCAGTGTCAGCATGCCCTCTGAAAGCAAGCAGAAAGTCCGGGTTAAAAGGGTCGGTAGGTGAAGATAGACACCTGGAGCAACTCAGCGGGACAGGCAGCATCTCTGGAGAGAAGGAGTGGGTCGAGACCCTTTCTTCAGACCCCGCACACCAACACTACCCTACACACAATTTACAATTACACCGAGCCAATTAACCTACAAACCTGCACGTCTTTGGAGTGTGGGAGGAGAGCGGAACAGCCCGAGAGAACCCACGTGGCCACAGGGAGGAGGCACAAACTCCGTATAGGCAGCACCCGTAGTCAGGATCGAACCTGGGTCGCTGCAGCTGCGCCACCCACATGCTCTATCTACAGCATTAAAGAACTGTCGCTGTTCTAGTTGGCTTGCTCCTGGCTTCCTAGTTATTTAAGAATATTTGTTCTATGGTGGTGGATTTTATTTCGAATAATAGTCTTAGAGTCACAGAGTGAGACAGCTCGGAAACAGGACCTTCGGCCCAACTTGCCCACACCAGCCAACATGTCCCAGCTACACTCGTCACAGAATTGTCTTGTAAATAGTATTGTAAATACTTGAATAAATCTATTTTTGGTTAAAAAAAAAACTGCAATTTAAGCAGCAGAGAGCGGAGCAACAAGTCAAACGTAGATCGTAAACAAGGTAGAACGAGGGATGTGGGCGTTTGTGCGTGTCGCTCTTCACAACTGGAAGGGCAGGTGTGTCAAGCATTCGGGATGAATGCAGCATTCCCTCCCTCCCTCCTCCCTCCCTCCCCAACCCAAGTCGCACCAGCTTCTTGTTCACACCCAACAAGCAGCTTACAACGGCCTGTTTCCTGCATCATTGTCACTTTTTTTTGCATATCTTTCATTCATTGTTCTACATCTCTCTGCATCCCCTCTATATCTCTAGTTTCCCTCTCCCCTGACTCTGCCTGTAGAAGGGTCTTGGCCCGAAACGTCACCCATTCCTTCTCTCCAGAGATGCTGAGTTACTCTGAGTTACTCCGGCATCGAGTGTCTATCTTGGGTGTAAACCAGCGTCTGCAGTTCTTTCCTGACACTTACCTCCACTTTCCTTGGTGATTTTCTTTCTGCCCATTCTGCCCTTCTTCCGCTGGTCCAGGATCTTAAAGGCCTCAGCACTTTTCTGGAGCCGGGCCATGAAGCCCTCGATATCGTCAAACGTGTGGTTCAGGATCGCCTGGAGAATCATACGATCATACGTCATAGGAGCGGAATTAGGCCATTCGGCCCGTCAAGTCTACTCTGCCCTCCAATCATGTGTTTTGCTCAAGTTTCCAGTGTCTGCAGATCCTGGCGTCTCTGGTTTATAAGATTCCTCTTGTAGAGTCATCTTCAGTTTAGTTTAGTTATTCAGCGTGGAAACAGGCCCTTTGGCCCACCGAGTCTACACCGACCAGCGATCCCCGCACATTAACACTATCTTACACACTAGGGACAGTTTTACACTTACGCCAAGCCAATTCTCCTACAAACCCGCACGTCTTTGGAGTGTGGGAGGAAACCGAAGATCTCGGAGAAAACCCACGCGGTCACGGGGAGAACGTGCAAACTCCGTACAGACAGCGCCCGTAGTCGGGATGGAACCCGGGTCTCTGGTGCTGCGCCACCGCACTGCCCTAACGTGGTGGGGCATAGTCCAGGGGAGAGGGTAGGGCTCAACTCAAGGCTGAGCTATTTACAACATATATCAGGAACCACTTCACTTACACAAGTCTCCGTCCCCTCAAAATCCAAAGTGAATACGTCTTGAACAGAGTGGATGTGGAGAGGATCTTTCCACTAGTGGGAGAGGCCAGGACCAGAGGTCACTGCCCCAGAATTAAAGGACATTCTTTTAGGAAGGAGATGAGAAGGAATTTCTTTAGTCAGAGGGTGGTGAATCTGTGGAATTCTTTGCCACAGATGGCTGTGGAGGGCAAGTCAGTGGGTATTTTTAAGGCAGAGACAGATAGATTCTTGTGTGTAGGAGAGAACTGCAGATGCTGGTTTAAATCTAAAACGGATACAAAATGCTGGAGTAACTCAGCGGGACAGGCAGCATCTCTGGATCAAAGGAATGGGCGACGTTTCGGGTAGAGACCCTTCTTCAGATTCAATTCTTTTCTTAGGTAGATTCTGGGGTAGTGCGGGTGTCAGGGGTTTATAGGGAGAAGGCAGGAGAATGAGGTTGAGAGGGAGAGATAGATCAGCCACGATTGAATGGCAGAGCAGACTTGATGGGCTGAATGGCCTAATTCTGTTCCATATCAGACCATATTTGTCAGATTAATAGACTTGTGTGACAGAGACTGTAAAGCTTAAGATGCCAAAGTAGAAAATAATTAAGACACAGGTGCCCTTCTGAGCCAACTAATTGGTCAAACTGATCCAACTTTCACCTCGCCAGAGGTACGATGCCAACAGAATTGGAGAGAGTGCAGAAAAGATTTACAAAGATGAACCAGGGACCCATCGGCCCAACTTGCCCACACTGGCCAACATGTCCCATCTACACTAGCCCAACCTGCCTGCGTTTGGTCCATATCCCGCCAAACCTGTCCTGTCCATGTCTTCACGTTTTGATAGTACCTGCAAGCTATCAGGACTCGAGGGCCTGAGCTGCAAGGAGAGGTTGGGCTGGCCAGGATTTTAGTCTTTGGGGCTCAGGAGGTAGAGGGTTGATCTTATAGAGAGGTGCATAAACTCACGAGGAGAACAGAGAGGGAGAACAAATAGTGTGAGGGCACTGAGACTTATTCCCCACACTGTAGGGAAATCATGAACGAGAGGGGAGAGCTTTATAGACAATAGGTGCAGGAGGAGGCCATTCGGCCCTTCGAGCCAGCACCGCCATTCAATGTGATCATGGCTGATCGTCCACAATCAGTACCCCGTTCCTGCCTTCTCCCCATATCCCCTAACTCCGCTATGTTTTAAGAGCCCTATCTAGCTCTCTCTTGAAAGTATCCAGAGAACCTGCCTCCACCGCCCTCTGAGGCAGAGAATTTAAGTCAAGTTGTGTTAAGGCGAAAGGGGAAAGATTGAATAGAAACCTGATGGGAGACTGTTTCACACAGAGGTCCATGTTTGTATGGAACGAGCTGACAAAGGAGGAAGTTGTATCAGGGACAATAACAACATTTGGACAGATACATGAATAGAAACTGTTTTGAGGGATGTTGGCCAAACAGGATGAGCTTAGATGGGGCATCTTGGTTGGCATGGGTGAGTTGGGCCGAAGGCTCTGTTTCCGTGCTGTGTGACTATATGGCACTAATGGTAGGGCAGGCTTGAAGGGCCATGTGGCTTCTGGCCAAGATGAAGACCCGACTGAGATGGGAGATCGATTGGAGACTCCGTGCTCTGGTCAGCCGGCGATGGGACTCACCACGTCTCGCGCCATCCTCTGCTCCACCGTGTCCACCAGAATCCCGCCCGCGCCGTTCGAATCTGCAACAAGAACCAAGTGTGTGTAGGAAGGAACTGCAGACGCTGGTTTACACCGAAGATAGACGCAAAGTGCTGGAGTAACTCAGCGGGACAGGCGGCATCTCTGGAGACAAGGAATGGGTGACGTTTCGGGTCGAGACCCTTCTTCAGAACCAAGCGTTGGCTTCAACCCAAGTTCGATGGGAGAACGACGTCGGATTCACTGAAGGTCCTTGCGTTGTTTGCCTCAATCTGAGGTCCATCAGAAGGAACATGTGGCTTGTGATGGGGATAGAGTTAGATTGCAAACACCAAATATATTTTATACTTTAGACTTTCCACGTTGTGGGCTGAAGGGCCTGCTCCTGGTCTATCATTGTATGGAGGGATATGGACCACGGGCAGCTGAGGAGATGTGTTTTAGACGTTAGAGATACAGCGCAGAAGCAGGCCCTTTGCCCATCAACCCCCGCACACTGACACTATCCCACACACTCTGGGGACAATTTACAATTTTACAGAAGCCATTTAACCTACAAACCCGCACGTCTTTGGAGTGTGGGAAGAAACCGGAACACCCAGAGAAAACCCACGCGGTCACGGGAGAACGTACAAACTCCGTACAGACAGCGCCCGTAGTCTGGATCGAACCCAGGTCTCTGGCGCTGTGAGGCGGCAACTCTACCGCTGCGTCACCTGTTGACCCGTCAATTGCATTGGGCAGATTAAAGTACTATGTTTATTGTTAAGATGGCAGAAGGAAGAGTAATTTATTAACTGACAGCTTTACATTGGTCAGTAGATGAGGGAGATACCTGTTGAAAAGATGGTGGATGTTGGCATTCAAAGAACTTGGAGAGTGAATGCTCTAGTGCTGCACGGTGGCGCAGCGGGTAGAGCTGCTGCCTCACCGCGCTGGAGACCCGGGTTCCATCCTGACCTCGGGTGCTGTCTGAGTGGAGTTTGCACGTTCTCACTATGACTGCGTGGGCTTCCTCCGGGCGCTCCGGTTTCCTCCCACACTCCAAAGATGTGCGGGTTTGTAGGTTAATCGTCCTTCTGTAAACAGCCCCCTAGTGTGTAGGGAGTGGTTGGAAACACAGAACTAGTGTGAACGGGTGATCGCTGGTCGGCGTGCACCCGATGGGCTTGTTTCCCCTTTGTGTCTCTAAAGTTTAACTCATCTCCTCAGCTTCAAATCCTGGGGGGTGGGGGGACAGGGACACACATGCACCCCCCCCCCCCGGCTTAGGGAGGTGGGGGACAATCCCACCCATGTTTTGTCATCCGGACTTTATCAGCCGCTTTCTATCGGCCAGTTTGCGGGGCCTTTCATCGCCCAGCGCGGCTTAAAATCAAACTGCTGGGTCAAGGCGATCAGGCCTCCTGATGTTGAAGCCCCCGCCGGACGATGAAAAACCCCGTGAACAGGTCGATTCAAGCCCACGGCCGATATACACGAGCGTGCGTGCGTGTGTGTGCGTGCGTGCGGCCGGCAAGAAACTGTGGCCCCCGCATGTGTTGACAGCGATTACCGTGCCTGCCTCACGTGGTCTATATCCCTCCATTCTACATTAGAACAGGAACAGGCCCTTCGGCCCACAACATGCAAGTCTAAAGTATTATTTTTTTCTAAACAGATTATCAGATGACAGAGAGCAAAGAATGGGGAGATTGGCCCGGAGATTGCTGGAAGGAATCAAATATCTGAGTTGCTTACCTGTGAGGTAGGATGTCGTTGTCGGAGACAGTGGGACGGGCGACGAGCCTAGACTCCTGATCAAGGGGTTGTAGCTCATTGGGGCTTTGGGAGCCATCTTTGGGGAAGGGGTGAGTGGCAATGGAGGGGAAGGGGAGTTCCGTTCATTCATCCTCTCCTGATTCAACCTGAAAGCAAGCGCAACAGGTAAGGAACACACTGGGCAATAAAGGTAGGAGGCTGTTCGGCCCCTTGTTCTCACGCTGGCTTCACTCATAGATTCTAGGAGCAGGATTAGGCCATTCAGCCCATCTAGTCTCAATCATACGGCACGATACAACTTTTATTATCCCAGGTGGAAAATTGATCTGCCGACAGTCATAAAAACACAAGATATGTGAAATATGAAATTAAAGTGACAAGTGGAAAAGATTGAGGAGGTGTGTAAAGATTGAGGAGTGGGGGAAATCAGTCTCAGCCTGTCTACCCCACGACAGAAGGGGGAGGAGTTGTACAGCTTGATAGCCGCTGGGAAGAAGGATCTCCTGTGGCGTTCTGTGCTGCATCTTGGTGGGACCAGTCTGTTGCTGAAGGTGCTCCTCAGGTTGACCAGTGTGTCACGGAGGGGGTGAGCTGTATTGTCCAGGATGCTCCGCATCTTTCTAGTAGACATCTTCTGCACCTTTCCCCAAGGCTCCATAGCCTTCCCGTAAAATGTTGACCAGGACAGCACACGATGCTCTAAATGTGCACGCAATACTCCACATTGGTGAGAAGAATGTGGAGGGGTTGGGAAATCAGTACAGTCTAGTTTATTGTCACGTGTACCGAGGTACAGTGAAAAGCTTCTGTCGCGTGCTAACCAGTCAGCGGAAAGATAACACACGATTACAATCGAGCCGTTCGCAGTGTACAGATACAGGATAAGGGAATAACGTTTAGTGCAAGGTAAAGCCAGCAAAGTCCGATCAAGGATAGTCCAAGGGTCACCAATGAGGTAGATAGTAGTTCAGCACCGCTCTCTGGTTGTGGTAGGATGGTTCAGTTGCCTGATAACAGCTGGGGAGAAACTGCCCCTGAATCTGGAGGTGCGCGTTTTTCACACTTCTGTACCTTTTGCCCGATGGAAGTTTGAAAACTCAGAAAATCAGACAGAATCTGTCGAGGCATCTTGTAGGAACTCACCTGAGAGCGTTCGGTCTCTCAGCCTTGCCGCTTCTCATGTCCGTGATGGCGCTGTTAATGTCGGACCTAATCAGGTCAGCCTGCAACGATACAACAGGTCAGGTCACTGGTCAAACACTTGGGTGCATCTTATTTAGTTTAGTTTAGTTTAAAGATAGAAACATAGAAAACTAGGAGGTATGCTGGATGCAACTCAGCATGTGTGTCAGCATCTCCAGGGAAGGAATGGGTGATGTGTCGGCACTGTATCTCTAATCTAAACTGAAAAGTATCATTGCATTGATTCCCGCCTCCAAAGGCAAACTTCCAGCCAGGGATTACGTGCAAGAATTCCCATCTTCTGGAGAGACAGGATAAGGAAGCCCGCGAGTGGCCGATTCAGAACACGGGGAGCAGATGCCTGAAGTGGCAGAAGAAGCAGGGAGGAGGACATGGAACGTGATGCCAAACTGAACTAATCTCCTCTGTCCGAATGTGATCCGTGTCCCTCCACTCCCTGCATATCCATGTGCCCGTCTAAAAGCCTCTTAAACACCACTGTCGTATCTGTCTCCACCACCACTCCTGGCAGCGTGTTCCAGGCACCCACCGCCCTCTGTGTAAAAATACCTGCCCGCCCGCACATCTCCCTTAAACTTTGCCCCTCTCACCTTAAAGTGGAAACTGGAAAATGCTGTTTAGCAACATGTTTTGACTTGGGATAGACACAAAAAGCTGGACTAACTCAGCGGGACAGGCAGCGTCTCTGGAGAGAAGGAATGGGTGACACTCTGGGACGAATCCCTTCTTCAGACTCTGATATCTGGGACTGAGGGAGGGTCTCGACCCGAAACATCACCTATCCCTTTTCTCCAGAGATGTTGCCTGACCCGCTGAGTTTCTCAGTTACTTCCAGTCTAATCCAGCATCTGCAGTTCCTTCCTGCGAATGTTTTCAAAACAATGCAGCAGGAACTTTCAATATAGAACTGAATAAATACTCGATACGGAGGAAGTTGGGAAGAGAGTTTCTCCTTTCCATTTGTTGGGGAGAGCAGTAATTATATAACTCTAACAAAACTGGTTCATTGCCTTTCTTCCGTCATATAACCATATAACAATTACAGCACGGAAACAGGCCCTCTCGGCCCTTCCAGTCCGTGCCGACCATTTGTTTTCCCCTAGTCCCATCTACCTGCACTCAGACCGTACCCCTCCATTCCCTTCACGTCCATATACCTATCCACTTTACTTTTAAATGTTAAAATCGATCCTGCCTCCACCACTTCTGCTGGAAGCTCATTCCACACAGCCACCACCCTCTGAGTAAAGAAGTTCCCCCTCACGTTACCCCTAAACTTCTGTCCCTTAATTCTCATGTCATGCCCTCTTGTTTGAATCTTCCCTACCCTCAATGGGAAAAGCTTATCCACATCAACTCTGTCTATCCCTTTCATCATTTTAAAAACCTCAATCAAGTCCCCCCTTAACCTTCTGCGCTCCAAAGAATAAAGACCTAACTTGTTCAACCTTACTCTGTAACTTAGTTGAGTCATATCGGTGACCACCTCACAAGAAGGGTCTCGACCCAAAAACGTCCCCCATTCCTTCTCTCCAGAGATGCTGCCTGTCCCACTGACTTACTCCAGCTTTTTGTGTCTATCGCCAGTTAGTGAGAGATTGGCACAGACTCAATTGAAGGGAACATGGGTGAAAATTACTCCCTCGTGATTGGGAGACAGGCAAATTAACGAAAGGCAAAAAGTGTCGGAGGAACTCAGCGGGTCGGGCAGCGTCTGCGGAGGAATTGGACTCAACGCTTTGGGTCGGGGCACTTCTTCAGACCGATGGAGATTCAGAGTGAAAGGGCGCAGAAACTGGCCCTTCGGCTCAACTTTGCCACACCGACCAACATGCCCCATCTACACTGGTCGCATCTGCCTGCCCCGATTGCCAGTGTGTCCTCCTCCCGCCCCCCACCCTCACTCTCCCCTCGGTCCCGGGCGCTGAGGGAGATACGAGGACGGTGTGTTCTCAAACACTCACCCCCACCTCCGAGCACTGGAAGAAGTGGATGTCCGGCTTGACCTGGTGGCCTTCCTTGCAGATGAGGATGAGGATGGAGTTGTACCTCCAGTTGTCCAACAGCGACTCACAACTCTCGATAGCCGACAGCGGGTAGTTCTCCAGCTCCTCCTAAGAGAAACCCAATCAGAACACAGATTGGCGATAGATCATCGCTCAGTTTAGTTTATCATCAGGTGTACTGAGGTACAGTGACACCAAAGTATCCTTCATGGATTCCCATCAGCAGAGAAGATTATTGGCTGCAACCCTCCCTCCATTGATGAACTGTACACTGCAAGGGCCAGGAAGCGAGCGGGCAAGATCATCTCTGACCCCTCTCACCCTGGCCACAAACTCTTTGAATCACTTCCCTCTGGAAGGCGACTCCGGACTGTCAAAGCTGCCACAGCCAGACATAAAAACAGTTTTTATCCACGAGTAGTTGCTCTACTCAACAGCCAAAAATCTGTAGCCTCCCTTTGATCTGGTATTTTATTTAATTCACACGTTTAATCAATAATATTTTATTATTAATGTTGAATGTTTTATGTATCATTCCTATCTGTCACTGTATGTCATGTTGTCACTTGTGGGCGGAGCGCCAAGGCAAATTCCTTGTATGTGAATACTTGGCCAATAAACGTTCTCACTCGTGGATTGATTTTGTTCACAATGGGTGTTCATCGTTCGTTGTCGGCCGCGTGGCCTAATGGATAAGGCGTCTGACTTCGGATCAGAAGATTGCAGGTTCGAGTCCTGCCGCGGTCGCTTTTCTGAGTTGGATGATCAGCCATGATCATATTGAATGGCGGCGAAGGGCCGAATGGCCTACTCCTGCACCTATTTTCTATGTTCCTATAATGACTGACTGTAGGAATGCGTGCATCTATGTCAGGATAGATATGTAGATCTCTCTGCTGCGGTGCAGCGGGTAGAGCAGCTGACACCCGGGTTC
Source organism: Okamejei kenojei (assembly GCA_035221665.1). Classification (NCBI taxonomy): domain Eukaryota; kingdom Metazoa; phylum Chordata; class Chondrichthyes; order Rajiformes; family Rajidae; genus Okamejei; species Okamejei kenojei. The sequence goes on from CM069167.1 coordinate 2,059,856, forward strand.
CATCCCGACTATGAGTGCTGTCTGTATGTTCTCCCCGTGACCACACAGGTTGTTTATCCCGCGCGCTCCGGTTTCCTTTCACATTCCAGCGACGTGCAGGTTTGCAGGTTAATTGGCTTCGGTAAAAATTGTATATAGTCCCCAGTGTGTGTAGGATAGTGTTAGGACAGTGTTAGTGTGGGCCGAAGGGCCTGTTTCCGCACTGTGTATCTCTAAACTAAATTAAGTGTTCCAGAGAGAAGGATATTTACAATAATTCCAATGGGCTGGGTAACAACAAGTTCAGTTGAGTTTATTGTCCCGTGTACCGAGGTACAGTGAAAAGCTTTTGTTGCGTGCTAACCAGTCAGTGGAAAGACAATACATGATTACAATCGATCCATCCACAGTGCACAGATGCATGATATGGGAATTACGTTTAGTGCAAGGTGAAGCCAGCAAAGTCTGATCAAGGATAGTCAGAGGGTCTCCGATAAGGTAGTTCAGCGCTGCTCTCTGGTTGGGATAGGGTGGTTCAGTTGCCTGATAACGGCTGGGAAGAAACTGTCCCTGAATCTGGAGGTGTCCATTGAAGGACAGCAGTGAACTCACCACCTCCTTCAACATCTGGCCCACCTCTGGCAACGCCAGTCATACCGCCTCCCCCCCCCATGGACAATCGTGACCTACCTTGGACTCGATGTCCACCAGGCTGACGGCCAAGGGATGGACCTGCAGCAGCATATCCTGGGTCCAGATCCGTCCCTTGCTATCCATGGTCTTCAGTTTCTTGATGGACTCATCCACCGTCTGCGTCTCCTCGCCAGGTCCCAGGGGGAAAGTTGCCAGATGCTGCCGGGAACAAGGAGAAGGGTTTAAAGACACAAAGAAAAACTGGAGTAACTCAGCGGGACAGGCAGCATCTCCGGAGAGAAGGAATGGGTGACGTTTTCGGGTCGAGATGTTCCCTTCGTCAAGATAATCTGGAAAGCTGGAAAGGCCCTTCTCCCCGCTGTATGTCGGAAGTGTAAAATGCTACAGGAACGGTGGCGTTAAGCTGGAAGGAGTACAGAGAAGATTTACGAGGATTTTGCCAGGACTCGAGGATCTGAGCTGCAGGGAGAAGTTGGGCAGGCTAGGACTTTATTCCTTGGAGCGCAGGAGGGTGAGGGGTGATCTTGTAGAGGTGGTAGAGAAGGTAGGGACTATCGCAATGTTTAAGAAACATTTAGACAGGTGTATGGATAGGACAGGCTTAGAGGGCTATGGGCCAAATGCAGGCAGGTGGGACTAGTGTAGATGGGACATGATGTTCAGCATGGGCAAGTTGGGCTGAAGGGCCAGTTTCTGCGCTGTATCACTCCGAGTCTCTATCAGTCTGAAGAAGGGTCCCGACCCAAAACATTAAGAGGATGAGGGGTGATCTTATAGAGGTGTATAATATCATGAGAGAAATAGATCAGGTCAATGCACAGAGTCTTTTGCCCAGAGTGGGGGGGGGGGACATCAAGAATCAAAGGACATAGGTTTACATTGAGGGGGGAAAAGATTTAATAGGAACCCGAGGGGTAACTTTTTTTTCTTAAACACACAAAGGTGGTGGGTGTATGGAACGAGCTGCTGGAGGAGGTGGCTGAAGCAGGTACTATTTCAACGTCTAACAAACAGTTAGACAGGTACATGGATAGGACAGGTTTAGAGGGATATGGGTCAAACATAGAGAGGTGGGACTAGTGTAGATGGGAAATGTTGGTCGAAATGGTGGGCAAGATTTTGGCTTCTCCCTACACACTAGGGGCAATTTAGAGGGTTTCGGTAAATTGTAAGGGGGGTTGAGGGGGGGGGGGGGTTGCGTGTGCGTGTGTGACGGGTCAGCATGGACTCGGTGGGCCGAAGGGCCTGTTTCCTTCCACTCTGCACTTCCAACATCTAAAGTTTGCTTTGGGATGTGGGGGGAAACCAGAGCACCCGGAGGAAACCCACGTGGTCACAGGGCGAGCATGCAAACTCCACACCGACAGCACCCGAGGCCGGGACGGAACCCGGGTGTATGTCGCTGCGAGGCCCTTCTAGCTGTTTGGAATGAAAGATGCAGGCGACTCACGTTGACGTGGTATTGAGAACGATCCTCCATGATGAAGTTGGTGTTGGAGTATTTCTTCCTCTGCTCTGCAAATCAAAACAGAAAGAGTTGAGGAACGTTCCTGGCCAGTTCATTGCCAGTGTCTGTTGGAGATAAGGGCTTGTCGTAAAACCACCTATCACTGCTCACTCACCCTGCCGCCTTCACAAGTTCTAGGAGCAGAATCAGGCCATTCGGCCCATCAAGTCTACTCTGCCATTCAATCATGGCTGATCTATCTATCCCCCCCCCCCCCCAAACCCCATTCTCCTGCCTTCTCCCCATAAAGGGCCTGTCCCACTTGGGCGACCTAATCCGCGAGTTTGCCCGCGACTCATACTCGCAGCACGGGCGACACGAGGTCGTAGGAGGTCTTCGTAACTCTCCTCCATGCTCGAGAGCGGTCTCCGCGTACTCGAGGCCTCAGCTAGGTCGCGCCGTTTTTTTCAATATGTTAAAAAATGCCCGCAAGCAAAAAAAAGGTCGATATGGAAAAAAAACCAAGACTTTTTTTACTCATGGTCGAAGGTAGTCGTAGATAGTCCTCATCACAGTCAAAGGGAGGTCGAAGGAGATCGCCTTCACTCTCCACTATTCGGTGTCCAATTTTCCAGAAGTTAGTCGAAGGAGGTCTTCAACATGTCATTTTTCCAAACTCCTCTAAACTCGCCACTTCGGTCACCCAAGTGGGACAGGCTCTTAACTTCTGACACCCGTACTAATCTAGAACCTATCGATCTCTGCCTTAAAAATAAACAACGGCTTCACTGACCCGCGATCCCCGCACACTAACACTGCCCTGCACACACTAGGGACAATTTGCTATTATACCGAGCCAATTAACGTACACACCTGCACATCTTTGAAGGGTTCTTTTGTCAGCCACCTCGGATTATTCACCTTCCACAGATTGACAAAATAAATCCCTCCTCGTCTCCTTCCTAAAGGAACGTCCTTTAATTCTGAGGCTGTGACCTCTGATCCTAGACTCTCCCACTAGTGGAAACATCCTCCCCGCATCCGCTCTATCCAGGCCTTTCACTATTCACCTAACATCGACCTGGACAGGTGCCAGTATTTCTTAAACCCTACCCCCTCCCTCCATATGTCTGTCATTAACTACAATGTATTAGCGACAGAGAGAGAGAGAGAACTTAGAACATAAGGCCGGGACATCAGTGGGGAGCGGCACTTGGCATCCACTGTCAGAGCTGTGGAACCAGAATGGCAGGTTCCTCTCCGTGGAAAGCCCTAGCACCTTCGGTGGAAAGGGCAGGGCCAGATTTCACCCAGACGTCTCTGCCTTTGACCGCTGCTGTTGCTGCACAGAGCAGGGACATTCTTCTGTTTGCGCATGGCATGAAGTTGCAGGACAACTTGTTCTATTTGATCTTACTTGATTGTGCACGCCGGGTTGATTGCATTCGTCAACGTAGGGCAGACCACGTGAAGGTTGCAATCTCCCACCCCAGGGACATTCTGGGAGCACTGCCACGCACCAGCCCACCTCCCCGCTCCCTCCTTGCCCCCTTCCCCCCCCCCCCCCCCCCACACACACACACACACAGCTAGAGGTGGAAAAGTTGCCAGAACAATGGATAGATTAGTGCAGGAAGGAACTGCAGATGCCGGTTAAAACTGAAGATAGACACAAAATGCTGGAGTAACTCAGCAGGACAGGCAGCGTCTCTGGAGAGAAGGAATGGGTAACGTTTCGGGTTGAAGAAGGGTCTCGATTGGAGGGCGTTAGCAACAGGAAGAGGTTGGACAGATTTGGATTAGCTTGGTTGAAGCTTAGAGATTTCGCCCCCGACCGTGCCGACACACACACACACACACCCCCCCCCCACACACACGTCTGTAGGTTTCTGGAGTATGGGAGCACCCAGAGAAAACCCACGCAGGTCACAGGGAGAACGTACAAACTCCGTACAGACAGCACCCGTGGTCAGGGAGGAGGGGGGGGGGGAGGGTTTTTTGAGCATTAATGCCCAGACAGGACCTTCAAGAATCGCCCAGGATGATATTTGTCACCACCTCACCCCCCTCTCCACACCATACCGAGTTTAATTTGGCAGCACGGTGGGTAGAGTTGCTGCCTCACAGCGCCAGAGACCCGGGTTCGATCCCGACCACGGATGCCGTCTGTACGGAGTTTGCACGATCTCCCCGTGACCTGCGTGGGTTATCTCAGAGATCTCCAGTTTCTTCCCACACTCCGTTTTTCTAGGTTACTTGGCTTGGTGCAAATGTAAATTGTCCCTAGTGTGTGTGGGATAGTGTCACTGCATGGGGATCGCTGGTCGGCACGGACTCGGTGGGCCGAAGGGCCTGTTTCCGCGATGTATCTCTAAATTAAACTAAAAGTGAGCACCAGCCAGAGACCATTCACCAGTCCAGTTCAGCCTATCCCGCCCCTCTCCACTGTGGGGGAATTCGCAGGGAGGCAGCCTGGATAAAACCTTGGAATTCTCTGGATCAGAGTGAACAGGAAGAAATTCTGGCAACGGGGTGTGTAGGAAGGAACTGCAGATGCTGGTTTAAACCAAAGATAGAGACAAAATGCTGGGGTAACTCAGCGGGACAGGCAGCATCTCTGGAGAGAAGGAATGGGTGAAGAAGGGTCTCGACCCGAAACATCACCCATCCCTCCTCTCCAGAGATGCTGCCTGTCCCGCTGAGTTACTCCTGCATTCTTGTGAGTCTAACTTCTGGCGACAAAACCCCGCCCTAACTTGCCGAACAGACAAGAGGTTACAAGCAAGGTCGCCGGTTCTCCAAATCATCCCTCTCTACCTCCCTCGGGAAGACCTCAAGCACAGAGCTGAACACACACTGACCGACTTTGAACGCTTACCTGATGCGAGATAGAGGTTTTAAAGAGTCTCTCCGCGGCTGCTTACACCTGTCTCCACACCCAGCTAGAGGTTACACTTGCCTTTAGTAGGGCGTCGCTCAGTGGTTATCAGGTGAACGATTTAATCACCTGCTCCTTTACATAGGGCAGGGCTCGAGTTAGAGATTAACTCTGTGAGTGCCTTGGGCCTCAGGCAGTCTGGGTTATTTGTGTGTGTTTAAGAAGGAACTGCAGATGCTGGAAAAATCAAAAAAGACAGACAAAAATGCTGGAGAATCTCAGCGGGCGATCCAGCATCTATGGAGCGGAATTCTTCTGCTCCATAGACGTTGCCTCACCCGCTGAGTTTCTCCAGCAATTTTGTCTACTTGGGTTGTGTATGACTATCTGGAGAAGTCTGAAGAAGGGTCTCGACCTGAAACGTCACCTATTTCTTCGCTCCATAGATGCTGGCTCACCCGCCGAGTTTCTCCAGCATTTTTGTCTACCTTCCATTTCTCCAGCATCTGCAGTTCTTTCTTAAACTAAACATCTGGTCAGAAGCGTTCAGTTTATTCTCACGTGTACCGAGGTACAGTGAAAAGCTTGTGTTGCGTGCTAACCAGTCACAGCAGAAAGACAATACGTGATTACAATCGGGCCATCCACAGTGAGGATACAGCATGGAAACAGGCCCTTCGGCCCAACTTGCCCACACCGGCCAACATGTCCCCAGCTACACTAGTCCCAACTGCCTGCATTTTGGCCATATCCCTCCAAACCTGTCCTATCCATGTACCTGTCTAACTGTTTCTTAAATGTAGAGATAGTCCCAGCCACAACTACCCCCTCTGGCAGCTTGTTCCTTACACCCACCACCCTTTGTGTGAAAACGTTACCCCTTAGATTCCTATTAAATCTTTTCCCCTTCACCTTAAACCTATGTCCTCTGATCCTCGATTCACAGACTCTACCTGATCTATTCCTCTCATGATTTTATACACCTCTATAAGATCACCCCTCATCCTCCTGCGCTCCAAAGAATAGACAATACACAATAGACAATAGGTGCAGGAGTAGGCCATTCGGCCCTTCGAGCTAGCACCGCCATTCAATGTGATCATGGCTGATCATCCCCAATCAGTACCCCGTTCCTGCCTTCTCCCCGTATCCCCTGACTCCGCTATCTTTAAGAACCCTATCTAGCTCTCTCTTGAAAGCATCCAGAGAACCGGCCTCCACCGCCCTCTGAAGCAGAGAATTCCACAGACTCACCACTCTCGATGCGAAAAAGTGTTTCCTCGTCTCCGTTCTAAATAGCTTACTCTGTATTCTTAAACTGTGGCCCCTGGTTCTGGACTCCCCCAACATCGGGAACATGTTTCCTGCCTCTTGCGTGTCCAAACCCTTAACAATCTTATATGTTTCAAATAGAGTCCCAGCCTACTCAACCTTTCCCTGTAGCCCACACCCTCTAGTCCCGGCAACATCATTGTAAATATTATCTGTGCCCTTTGCAGCTTGACAACATCTTTCCTGTATCCTGGTGCCCAGAACTGAACACAACACTGTAAATACGGTCTCACCTACGTCTTATACAACTGCAGTGTGACTTCCCAACTTCTATACTCAATACTCTGACTGATGAAGGCCAAAGTGCCTAAAGCCTTTTTGACCACCTTATCTACCTGCGACTCAACCTTCCAGGATCCATGCACCTGAACTCCTAGATCCCACTGCTCTACAACACTACCCGGAGCCCAAGATAAGGGAATAATGTTTAGTGCAAGACAAAGTCCGATCCAAGGATAGTCCGAGGGTCTCCAATGAGGTAGATAGTAGTTCAGCGCCGCTCTCTGGTTGTGGTAGGATGGTTCAGTTGCCTGATAACAGCTGGGAGGAAACTGTCCCTGTTCCTGTCCCAGAACAGACCAGCCAGACATCCAATCCTTCCACCACCCCACCATCCTTGTTCATAAGTGATAGGAGCAGAATTAGGCCATTCAGCCCATCCAGTCTACTCTTGCATTCAATAATGGCTGATCTATCTCTCCCTCTCAATCCCATTCACCTGCCTTCTCCCCATAACCCTCGACACCCAGACTAATCAAGAACTATCATTCTCCGCCTTAAAAATGCCTATTGATTTGGCCTCCACATCCGTCTGTGGCGATGAGTTCCACCGACGATAGACACAAAATGCTGGAGTAACTCAGCGGGACAGGCAGTATCTCTGGAGAGAAGGAATGGGTGACTGAGTCAGTCTGAAGAAGGGTCTCGACCCGAAACGTCACCCATTCCATCTCTCCAGAGATGCTGCCTGTCCCGTTAAGTTACTCCAGCATTTTGTGTCTCTCTTAGGACTCAAACAGCCGCTGTTTCTGATGTTTATTTGCACACTATCAGTCTGACGATCAGCCTGGAGGAACAGCATCTCATATTTCGCTTGGGTAGCTTACAGCCGAGTGGTATGAATATTGATTTCTCTAACTTCAAGTAACCCCGGCATTCCCTCTCTCTCTATCCCTCCCCCACACAAGTCGCACCAGCTTCTTGTTCTCACCCAACAAACAGCCAACAATGGCCTGCTTCCTGCATCATAGTTACATTTTTGCATATCTTTTATTCATTGTTCTTCTTCTCTCCACATCACCGTCTATATCTCTCGGTTCCCTTTCCCGCGACGTTCTGGCTGGGGAAGTGTCTTGACCCGAAACGTCCACCCATTCCTTCTGTCCAGAGAGAATGCTGCCTGTCCCGCTGAGTTACTCCAGAATTTTGTGTCTATTGACAATTCTGATGAAATGCTTGGGGGAAGCCTCTAGCAGCCAGACAGGCAGCTGCACTAACTACACAAAAGTGCTGGAGAAACTCAGCGGGTGCAGCAGCATCTATGGAGCGAAGGAAATAGGCAACGTTTCGGGCCGAAACCCTTCTTCTCCAGCATTTTTGTGCACCTTCGATTTTCCAGCATCTGCAGTTCCTTCTTAAACGCAGCTGCACTAAATAGACAGCCGACTGCAGAAATGACCTTGCCAGGGCCTGTGCAACAAGTGTGTAAACAAGTGTGTAAAGCCCAAACTGTAACCGTGCAATGGTGCAAACAATGACCAGCAACCGTGCGAAGAACAACAGTGCAAAGACTGACCCATAAATGTGCAAAGCACACCAATGCAGAGACAAGTGTGCAAATGGCAAATGTGCAAGGACCAACCTGTAAGTGTGCGACACACAGTGTCGCAATGTGCAAAGACCAACCAACCTACAAGTGTGCAAATCACAACCGTGCCAAGCCCGCCCTTCAAGTGTGCACTGCACACCAGTGCAAAGACCAACCTGTGAGTGTGCGAAGCACGATGGCGCAGGGACCAGTCTACAAGTGTGCAAATCACAGCAGTGTGAAGAACAGTCGGTAAGCGTGCACAGCATAATGTAAATATCTGCCTGTAAGTGTGCAAGGCAAAACAGTACAAAGGCGGACCTGTGAGTGTGAAAAGTTCAACACAGCAAAGACCAGCCTATTGGTTTACCATGCATACACCAACATGTAAGTGTGCAAAGCACACCGATGCACACACCAACACGTGAGTGTGCAAAACACAACTATGCACAAACCCACATGTAAGTGTGCAAAGCACACCGATGCATACACCAACACGTGAGTGTGCAAAACACAACTATGCACAAACCCACATGTAAGTGTGCAAAGCACAACCTTGCATACACCAACACGTGAGTGTGCATACACAACAGTGCCATGATGTGGGACACAACCGAGCAAGGACCAACCTGTAAGTGTGCAACGCACAACAGTGCAAAGACCAAATGTTTAAGGGACGCCCTGTTCCCCCGAGGGGAAGGTGACAAGGAGGCAGATAAACAGTGAAGATAATCAAGAGGACAGTGAAACAACTTGGGTGGGGGAGGGACGGAGAGAGAGAGAGAGAGGATGCAGGGGTTACTTGAAGTTGGGGAAATCAATGTTCATACTGATCATAACCCTTCACTCCCAGAGAGCTTCCTCACCCACTACTTAATAGAAACATAGAAAATAGGTGCAGGAGCAGGCCATTCGGCCCTTCGAGCCTGCACCGTCATTCAATATGATCATGGCTGATCATCCAACTCAGTATCCCGTACCTGCCTTCTCTCCATACCCCCTGATCCCTTTAGCCACAAGGGCCACATCTAACTCCCTCTTAAATATAGCCAATGAACTGGCCTCAACTACCTTCTGTGGCAGAGAATTCCACAGACTCACCACTCTCTGTGTGAAAAATGTTTTCCTCATCTCGGTCCTAAAGGAATTCCCCCTTATCCTTAAACTGTGACCCCTTGTTCTGGACCTCCCCAACATCGGGAACAATCTTCCTGCATCTAGCCTGTCCAACCCCTTAAGACCCCTTAATGAAAGAATGGGTCAACTGGGCTTGTATTCACTGGAGTTTAGAAGGATGAGAGGATATCTTATAGAAACATATAAAATTCTTAAGGGATTGGACAGGCTAGATGCAGGAAAAATGTTCTCCATGTTGTGGGAGTCCAGAACCAGGGTCACACAGTTTAAGAATAAGGGGTCGGCGATTTAGAACTGAGATGAGGAAACACGTTCCACCCAGAGAGTTGTGAATCTGTGGAATTCTCTGCCACAGAAGGCAGTGGAGGCCGATTCACTGGATGTTTTCAAGATAGTTAGATTTAGCTCTTAGGGCTAACGGAATCAAGGGATATGGGGAGAAGGCAGGAACGGGGTACTGATTGTGGATGATCAGCCATGATCACAATGAATGGCGGTGCTGGCTCGAAGGGCTGAATGGCCTACTCCTGTACCTATTGTCTATGTTTCTATGTTTACTCAAGGACGGAAGAGCGAGATGCCACTCACCATAGATCGACCTGCCGCTGGGTTTCAAAAGCCGCTCACTGCAAAGGGAAAAACAAATAAAATTATTGAAGCAATCGGTCGAACCTCAAACGTTCTACATCACATGCCTCTTCTCTTGCCACTCATGATACTTTATGAAGCGTCAGTAAGGTCGTAACGTCCTAGGGTGTGGAGTAACACATGAGTCACAGAGATTCACAGCGGCAGACAGAGTCAACAGTCACAGAGACACAGAGACACAGAGTCACAGAGACAGAGAGACAGAGAGACAGAGAGAGACACACAGAGAGACACAGAGACACAGAGTCACAGAGAGACAGAGACACAGAGAGACAGAGAGACAGAGACAGAGTCACAGACAGAGACACAGAGACACAGAGGACAGTCACAGAGTTACAGAACACAGAGACACAGAGAGTCACAGAGACAGAGACACAGTCACAGAGAGACAGAGAAGACAGGCAAGTCAGAGACAGAGACAGAGAGACACAGAGTCTACAGAGAGACAGAGAGACAGAGACACAGAGAGACACAGAGAGAGACAGAGACAGAGTAAGACAGAGACCACAGAACAGAGACACAGTCACAGAGTGATCACAGAGCACAGAGACAGATTCACAGCACAGTCCACAGAGATCACAGAGACACAGAGACACAGAGTCTCAGAGACACAGAGACACACACAAGACAGAGACAGAGAGGGGGTGCAGAGACGACAGATCACAGAACACACAGAGAGACAGAGTCAGAGACACAACACAGAAAGAGACAGTCACAGAGAACACAGAGACACAGAGACACCAGAGACACAGAGACAGAGACTCACAGAGACACAGTGACAGAGAGAGAGAGACAACAGAGACAGAGAGACAGGAGACACACAGAGACAGAGACACAGAGACACAAAGACACAGAGAGACACAGAGACACAGAGACAGAGACACCACAGAGAGAGACACAGAGACACATCAGAACAGACACAGAGACACAGAGACACAGAGACACAGAGACACAGACACAGAGACACAAGAGACACAGAGACAGAGACACAGTCCCAGTCAGAGACACGGAGACACACACAAAGAGACAGAGACACAACGGGACAAAGAGACAGAGACACAGTGACACACGACAGAGTCACAGAGACACAGAGAAGAGACACAGAGACAAGATCAGAGACACAGACACACAAAGAGACACAGAGACACAGAGACACAGACACGGAGACACAGAGACACGGAGAACACAGAGACACAGAGAACACAGTCACAGACCTCGGAGACACGGAGACACGAGACACAGAGACACAGAGACACAGAGACACAGAGACCACAGAGACACAGAGACACAGAGAGACACAGAGACACAGAGACACAAGAGAACAGAGAGAGACAACACAGAGACACAGAGACAGAGAGACAGAGAGTCACAGAGACACAGAGACACCAGAGAGAGGACAAACACAGAGAGACACAGAGACACAGAGACACACAGACAACACAGACACAGACAACACTGAGACACAGAGACACAGAGACACAGAGACACAGAGACACAGTCACAGAGACACAGAGACACAGAGAACAGAGACACGGAGACCACAGAGACACAGAGACACACGTCACAGAGACACATAGACACAGAGAGACAGAGACACGAAGACACAGAGACACAGAGACACAGAGACACCAGAGACACAGAACACAGAGACACAGAGACACAGAGTCCACACAGAGACACAGAGACACAGAGAACACAGACAGAGTGACAGAGACACAGAGGTCACAGACACGACACAGAAGACACAGTCACAGAGACCACACGAGACACAGAGAGACAGAGACAACGGATACACAGAGACACAGAGACACAGAGACAACAAACACAGAGACACAGAGACACAGAGACAAAAAGACAAAGAGACAAAGAGACCAGAGAGAGACACAGAGACACAGAGACCCACAGAGACACAGAGACACAGTCACAGAGTGACAGAGACACAGAGTCACAGAGACACAAAGACACAGAGACAACAGAGACACAGAGAGACACACAGACACAGAGACACAGAGTCACAGAGACACAGTCACAGTCAGAGACAACGGAGGACACAGTGACAAAGAGACAGAGACACAGAGACGCAGTGACAAGAGACAGAGACACAGAGAACGCAGTGACACAGAGACACAGAGACACAGAGACACAGAGACACAGAGACACAGAGACACAGAGACACAGAGTCACAGAGACACAGAGACACAGAGACACAGAGACACAGAGAGACACACAGACACAGAGACACAGAGACACAGAGACACGAGACACGGAGACACGGAGACCGAGACACAGAGACACAGAGACACAGACACACAAGAACAACAGAGACACGGAGACACGAGACACGAACACGGAGACACAGAACACGGATCACAGAGACACAGAGACACAGAGACACAGAGACACAGAGACACGAGACACGGAGACACGAATCACGAGACACGGAGACACAGAGACACAGAGACACAGAGACAACAGAGACACACAGAGACCACGGAGACACAGAGACACAGAGACACGGAGACACGGAGACACACCCTGAGACACGGAAGACACGAGACACAGACAGATTTCACAGAGACACAAAGACACAGAGACACAGAGACACAGAGAGACACACAGACACGGAGACACGGAGACAACAGAGACACAGAGGACACCAGAGACACAGAGACACGGAACACGGAGACACGGAGACACCAGAGACACAGAGACACAGAGTCACAGAGACACAGAGACAACAGAGAGACACACAGACACGGAGACACGGAGACACGAGACACGGAGACACGGAGACACAGAGAGACACAGAGAGACACAGAGAGACACAGAGAGAACACAGAGAGAGACAGAGAGACAGAGAGACAGAGAGACAGAGAGACAGAGAGACAGAGAGACAGAGAGACAGAAGTGAGAGACAGAGAGACACAGAGAGACACAGAGACACACAGAGACACAGAGACACAGAGACACAGAGACACAGAGACACAGAGACACAGTCACAGAGAGACAGAGACACAGTCACAGAGAGACAGAGACACAGAGACACAGTCACCAGTCACAGATTCAGAGACACAGAGACACAGAGACACAGAGACACAGAGACACAGAGACACAGAGACACAGAGAGACAGAGAGACAGAGACACAGTCAGAGACACGGAGACACAGTGACAAAGAGACAGAGACACAGTGACACGGAGACACAGGGACACGAGACACAGTCACAGAGTCACAGAGACACCAGTCACAGAGTCACAGAGAAGACAGAGACCACAGAGACACAGTCACAGAGTCACAGACACAGAGACACAGAGACACAGTCACAGAGACACAGAGACACAGAGACACAGTCACAGAGACACAGAGACACAGAGACACAGTCACAGAGACACAGAGACACAGAGACACAGTCACAGAGTCACAGAGACACAGAGTCACAGAGTCACAGAGTCACAGTCACAGAGACACAGAGACACAGAGACACAGAGAGACAGAGAGACAGAGACACAGTCAGAGACACGGAGACACAGTGACAAAGAGACAGAGACACAGTGACACGGAGACAGAGGCACAGAGTCACAGTCACAGAGACACAGTGACACAGAGACAGAAACACAGGCACAGAGTCACAGTCACAGAGACACAGAAACACAGAGTCACAGTCACAGAGTCACAGAGTCACAGAGAGACAGAGAGACAGAGAGACAGAGAGACAGAGAGACAGAGAGACAGAGAAAGAGAGACAGAGAGACACAAAGTCATGGACTCAGAGTGATACAGCGTGGAAACAGACCCTTCGGCCCAACTTGCCCACAGCAGCCAACATGCCCCATCTACAGTGTCCCACCTGCCTGCTTTCACCCCATATCCCTCTAAACCTGTCGTATCCATGTACCTGTCTAACTGTTTCTTCAGAACATCTCCTCAACTACCTCCTCTGGCAGCTTGTTCCATACACCCACCACCCTTTGTGTGAAAAAGTTACCTCTCAGGTTCCTAGACAATCTTTCCTCCCCTCACCTTAAACCTATGTCCTCTGCTTCTCGATTCCCCTACTCTGGGCAAAACATGAGATTTACAAGAAGGTTGGCAGGAGTCCAAGTCCATGGGTATTTTTAAGGCTGAGATAGATAGATTCTTGATTAGTACGGGTGTCAGGGGTTACGGGGAGAAGGCAGGAGAAAGGGGTTAGGAGGGGGAGATAGATCTGCCATGATTGAATGGCGGAGTAGACTTGATGGGCCGAATGGCCTAATACTGCTCCTATCACTTATGAACTCGAGGGTCTGAACTACAAGGTGAGGTTGGGCAGGCTAGGACTTTATTCTTTGGAGCGCAGGAGGATGAGGGATGATCTTAGAGAGGTTTGTAAAGTCTTGATGAGAATTAATAAGGTGGCCTGAATATTAGAATGGATGAAGAAACATATATAATAAATCATGACTATATCTCCAAGGACGGATTAATGATTAACACTCCATTCATCATCATATTTCTTATATTCTTTTTCTCTATCTTTTCTTACTTTAAAAAAAAAATTCAGAAAAATGTATAGAAACATATAATCTTAAATTTTTAATATTAATAAGAATATAAATATTACTAATATCATGAAGGTATTATTAGTATCATGTATTTTCAATTATATAAAATATATAGTCTTAAATTTTAAAATCAATGATAATACAAATATTATTAACAGTATGAATATATCATTAATATCATGTATTTTCATCTATGCAAAATAATGTACTTTTTATTATTATGTTTCTATAATAAAAATAGAGACCGAAGAATGTGCAAAGTCTTTTACCAAGCGAAGGGGAATCAGGAACCAAAGCATTGTTTCAGTTTCAATTAAGTTTATGCCACAGTGAAAAGCTTTTGTTGCGTGCTAACCAGTTAGCGGAAAGGCCACACATGATTACAATCGAGCCGTTCACAGTGTAGATACATGATATGGGAATAATTTTAATTGCAAGATAAAGCCAGTAAAACCTGATCAAAGATAGTCTGAGGCAGACAAAAATGCTGGAGAAACTCAGTGGGACAGGCAGCATCTATGGAGCGAAGGAATAGGTGACGTTTCGGGTCGAGACTTCACTCCATAGATACTTCCGCACCCATTGAGTTTTTCCAGCATTTTTGTCTACCTTCGATTTATCCAGCATCTGCAGTTCTTTCTTAAGGATAGTCCGAGGGTCACCAATGAGGTAGATAGTAGTTCAGCGCTGCTCTCTGGTTGTGGTAGGATGGTTCAGTTGCCTGATAACTGCTGGGAAGAAACTGTCCCTGAATCTGGAGGTGTGCGTTTTCACACTTCTGTACCTTCATGGTGGGGATGGGCCGAAGGGTCAGTTTCCGTGCACTGTGACTCTATCTCTATCAGAATGGGCTGGTTTCCAGTCCTCTGGGCAAAGTCCCCTGGCTCGAAGGGCCGAATGGCCTACTCCTGCACCTATTGTCTATTGTCCAGTACAGAATGTCCCACTGTCCCAATGTTGGGCGAGTCCAGAACCAGGGGCCACAGTCTTAGAATAAAGGGGAGGTCATTTAAGACTGAGGTGAGAAAAAACGTTTTCACCCAGAGAGTTGTGAATTTATGGAATTCCCTGCCACAGAGGGCAGTGGAGGCCAAGTCACTGGATGGATTTAAGAGAGAGTTAGATAGAGCTCTAGGGGCTAGTGGAGTCAAGGGATATGGGGAGAAGGCAGGCACGGGTTATTGATAGGGGACGATCAGCCATGATCACAATGAATGGTGGTGCTGGCTCGAAGGGCCGAATGGCCTCCCACTACACCTATTTTCTATGTTTCTATGTTTCTATGTTTCTATGCTTTTATGTCTCGCTGTTTCTATGCTTTTATGTCTCATCAGACCAGGGAGGTGGAGACACATAAAACAGGCGGTTAGACTGGTTAAGGGTTTAATGCCTTTCTTATTCAGTCAATTAGCAACATTTAGTCACAGTCACAATTGTCTAAGCAGCCCATGCACTTCACAGGACAGAATGTGTAGGAAGGAACTGCAGATGCTGGTTTAAACCGAGGATAGACGCAAAATGCTGGAGTAACTCAGCGGGACAGGCAGCATCTCTGGAGAGAAGGAATGGGCGACGCTTCAGGTAGGAGAACTAAACTACACTCCAGCTAAGCCAGCGAGGAGTGCCGACACCCTTGTGAGGACCGCGCTAATGCTGAACGCCACACGGTGACAAGTGCAGCAACTCACAGATGCACAAGGATCTAAACTGGTTTACTGATGCAACTCGCCTCCGGCCTTGAAACTGGGCCTTGGGCCAAAGCTTTGCTGACAACACAGCTAGGTAGGCTTCGCCGAACACCTCCGCTCGGTCCGCAATAACCAATTCCTGACCTCCCGGTGGCTCAGCACTTCAACTCCCCCTCCCATTCCACATCCGACCCTCTCGGTCCTGGCCTCCTCCACGGCCAGAGTGAGCAACACCGCAAGCTGGAGGAACAGCACCTCATATTCCGCTTGGGGAGTCTGCATCCTTTGGGCTTGAATATTGAATTTTCTCAATTCTTGTAACCTTGCTGTCTCCTCCCCCTTCCCACCTCTCCCACAGCCCTCGGGCCCTGGCATTCCCTCTATCTCTATCCTCCCTCCCCCACCCAAGTCGCACCAGCTTCTCATTTTCCACACCACAAACAGCTTACAATGGCTTGTTCCCTTTATCACCGATACTTTTTGCATATCTTTCACTCATTGTTCCTTATCTCTCCACATTCACCGTCTATATCTCTCTCGTTTTCCCTGATCCCTGACCAGTCTGAAGAAGGGTCTCGACCCGAAACGTCGCCTATCTCCTTCGCTCCTTAGATGCTGCTGCACCCGCTGAGTTTCTCCAGCTTTTTGTGTACCCACAGCTAGGTAGGTCTCAGTTGAAGTAACAGAGACCGAGTTTAACTTGGAGTGGGGAGGGGGGGGGGTGGTGACGGCTCACAATGCCCCATCGTCCAGGCCGGCCAATGTCACAGAGTTTGGCAGTATGTGTGTATGTGTGTGTATATATATATATATGTGCGTGTGTATGTGTGTATATGTGTATATATGTGTGTGTGTATGTATATGTGTGTGTGTATATATATATATGGCTGTGTGTGTGTTTATGTGTGTATATATGTGTGTGTATGTGTGTGTGAGTGTATATGTGTATGTGTGCGCGCGTGTGTGTGTATATATGTGCGTTTATATATGTGTGTGTGTATATGTGTGTGTATGTGTGTGTGTGTGTACGTGTATATATGTGTGTGTACATGTGTGTACATGTGTGTGTATATGTGTGTGTGTGTATATGTGTGTGTGTATATGTGTATGTGTGTGTGTACGTGTGTGTATACGTGTGTGTATGTGCGTACATGTGTGTGTACATGTGTGTGTACATGTGTGTACGTGTGTGTATATGTGTGTACGTGTGTGTACGTGTGTGTTGTACGTGTGTGTGTGTACGTGTGTGTGTGTACGTGTGTGTATATGTGTGTACGTGTGTGTACGTGTGTGTGTGTGTACATGTGTGTACATGTGTGTGTATATGTGTGTACGTGTGTGTGTGTGTACATGTGTGTACATGTGTGTGTGTGTACATGTGTGTGTGTGTACATGCGTGTGTGTGCCATGGTTTAAGCCACTCTCCCTCCACGATACACAGTGCCCACCATTGTGGGGCCTTGCCGCGTGTGGTGCCAACAACCTACAGCCTCTGCTTACATCGGCAACACCTGGAAATGCGGCACGCTGGCATTAATTTTGAAGAGCAGTGATTCATTATGTAAACAAAGGCGGTGGCTCTCAGACGCAGAACGATCCCACAATCTCACTTTAAAGGGGTTTGTGGGCAGGCTCTTGGATACTCGGGGAAGTGGAGGCATGTACATCACATGCAGGCAGAGGGGATCGGTTTAACCTGACTTCACGCACATTGTGGGCTGAAGGGCCTGTTCCTGTGCTGTACTGTTCTATGGGTTGACACAAAGTGCTGGAGTGACTCAGCGGGACAGGCAGCGTCTCTGGAGAGAAGGAATGGGAGACGTTTCGGGTCGAGACCCTTCTGCAGACTGACCTGAAACGTCATCATTTCCTTCTCTCCAGAGGTGCGAAAGTGGGGATAATGTCCAAAGGGGTAAACGTGGGACAGAACGGCTTACGAGCAGGCCCTTCGGCCCACAATATCTGTGTCGGCCATGACTCGAATGTAAACTGCACATCTGCCACACATCTGCCTCCATAAACCTCCACCATCACCCCGGGCAGTGTGTTCCAGGCACCCACCATCTCCTGTGCAAAAACAATGTCCCAGTTGTCAAGGGGTTCCGGGAAAAGGCAGGAGAATGGGGTTAGGAGGGATAGATAGATCAGCCATGAGTGAAGGGCAGAGTAGACTTGATGGGCCGAATGGCCTAATTCTGCTCCTACCACTCATGACCTTATGACACACCTTCCTCTGAACGAATAGTAAAAGGCCTGGATAGAGTGGATGTGGAGAGGATGTTTCCACTAGTGGGAGTCTAGGACAAGCGGTCACAGACTCAGAATTAAAGGACGTACCTTTAGGAAGGAGATGAGGAGGAATATCTTTAGTCAGTGGTGAATCTGTGGAATTCTTTGAACAGAAGGCTGTGGAGGCCAAGCCAGTGGATATTTTTAAGGTGGAGATTGACAGATTCTTGATGAGTACGGGTGTCAGGGGTTATGGGAAGAAGGCAGGAAAATGGGGTTAGGAGGGAGAGATAGATCAGCCATGATTGAATGGCGGAGTAGACTAGACGGGCCGAATGGCCTCATTCTGCTCCGTTCACTAATGGTTTTTACAATTGGCCTCTGTAACTTGCCCCCTAGTGTGTAGGGAGTGGATGAGAAAGTGGGAGAACATAGAACGAGTGATCGCTGGTCGGCAAGGACCCGGTGGGCCAAAGGGCTCGTTTCCATGCTGTATCTGTAAACTAAACTAACCTCCACTATTGCCTATGTCACAAGGCTGTCTGTATTAAGAACATCCTGGAGTCTGTTCTTAAAACGTTCCAAATTATTGTCACTCACGACACAGTATTTAAGCGATACAGCGCGGAAACAGGCCCTTCGGCCCAACGGGTCCGTGCCGACTAGCGTTCCCCGTGCACTACACTATCCTACACACACACTAGTTTAGCGGTCATTTTCATTTTACTCAAGCCAATTAATCTACAAACTGCACGTCTTAGGAGTGTGTGGGAGGAAACCGGAGCGCCCAGAGAAAACCCACGCAGGTCGCGGGGAGAACGTGCAAACTCCGTACGGACAGCGCCCGTGGTCGGGTTGGAACCCGGGTCTCTGGCGCTGTGAGGCAGCAACTCTCCCGCTGCGCCACCGTGCCTGCCCCAGGTGCACCGAGGTACAGCGTAAAGCTTTTTTGTTCTGCGTGCTGGCCAGGACAGCGAGCTGATGCCCGGTCTCGTCACCTACCCATACTGGAGGGTGGCTCCTTGATCTTGCGACCTGTAGCTCATGGCTGGTCGGGTTCTTGGCGAGTGGCCAAACGCTGAGGGAAAACAATGAACAAAAACCCGTTAAGATGGAGAGGGAATGGTGAAAGATTCCATAGCAACCGCAGCACGTCGCACGATAGTGTCAGCCTCCTCCCTGCCCACACAAACCCCTGCCATCGATGCTGCCTGCAAGCTTCTCAACGTGAAGGCAGCTCCACCACGCACAGCGGGTAGAACTGCTGCCTCACCGCGCCAGAGACCCGGGTTCGATCCTGACCACGGGTGCTTGTCTCTTTGCACGTTCTCCCCGTGACCTGCGTGGGTTTTCTCCGGGTGCTCTGGTTTCCTCCCACACTCCAAAGACATGCAGGTTTGTAGGTTAATTGGCTTGGTGCAAATGTAAATTGTCCCCTGTGTGTGTAGGATAGTGCTAGCATGTGGGGTGATCGCTAGTCGATGTGGACTCGATGGGCCGAAGGGTCAGTTTTGTATCTCTAAAGTCTACTGGTCCCAACCAGGTGACGCTGTATCGAGCAAAGTCACCTATCCATGTTCTCCCACAGATGCTGCCTGACCCGCTGAGTTACTCCAGCACTCTGTGAAACGTCACCTATCCATGTTCTCCACAGATGCTGCCTCCCGCACTCTGTGAAACGTCACCTATCCATGTCTGACCCGCTGAGTTACTCCAGCACTCTGTGGCTTCTGAATTTAAACTTCAGTTTAGTTTACAGATACAGCATGGAAACAGGCCCTTCGGCCCACCGAGTCAGCAACGACCATCGAACCCCGCACACTAACACTATCTTACACACACACTAGGGACAATTTATACCTATATCAAGCCAATTAGCCTACAAACCTGTACGTCTTTGGAGTGTGGGAGGAAACCGGAGATCTCGGAGTAAACCCACGCGGGTCATGGGGAGAACGTGCAAACTCCGTACAGACAGCGCCTGTAGTCGGGTTCGAACCCGGGTCTCGGCGCTGTGAGGCAGCAGCTCTACCCGCTGCGCCACCGTGCCCTTGTTTCCCCAGTGCATCAAAAGCCAAATCACAAAGCACCAGAGAGCCCGGTTCGATCCTGACCACGGTGCTTGTACATTCTTCCACTAGAGGGAGAGTCGAGGATCAGAGGCCACAGCTCCAGAATAAAAGGACGTACCTTTAGGAAGGAGACGAGGATGAACTTCTTTAGTCAGAGGGTGGTGAGTCTGTGGAATCCATTGCCACAAAAGGCTGTGGAGGCCAAGTCGATGGGTATTTTTAATGCAGAGATAGATAGATTTGTGATTAGTACGGGGGTTATGGGGAGAAGGCAGGAGAATGGGGTTCGGAGGGAGAGATAGATCAGCTGTGATTGGGTGACGGGGAAGACTCGATGGGGCGAATGGCCTAATTCTGCTCCTGTCACTTATGACCTTATTCTTCATGAACTGCAGAGTGATTAACACTTGCTTGTGTGATTCCTGATGTCCAATCCCACAGCTCCAGTTCTTTATTTCCTCTGATGCACATCTCAAACCACTAAACAGAATGAAACTATTTATAACTAGCCCGGCCAGATTAATTAATTGAATAATTATCCACAGATTTGGTAAATCAAGGAGCTGAGGGACACGCTTGGTTCAAACGTCAACCATTCAGCCTTGAAGATGGACATTGACATCATCCAGTTTAATTCTGCAACGTGTGAGAAGGAACTGCAGGTGCTGGATAAAATCGAAGACAGACACAAAGTGCTGGAGTAACTCAGCGGGACCGGCAGCATCTCTGGAGAGAAGGAATGGGTGACGTTTTGGGTGGAGACCCTTCTTCACACTGAGACAATAGACAATAGACAATAAAAAATAGGTGCAGGAATGGGCCATTCGGCCCTTCGAGCCAGCACCACCATTCAATGTGATCATGGCTGACATCCCCGTTCCTGCCTTCTCCCCATATCCCCTGACGCCACTATCTTTAAGAGCCCTATCTAGCTCTCTCTTGAAAGTATCTAGTCAGGTACATGGATAGTACAGGTTATGGGCCAAATGCAGGCAGGTGGGACGTTTCAGGTCGAGACCCTTCTTCAGACTGATGTCGGTGGGGGGGGGGGGGGGGGGGGGGGGAATGTAAACCACCATCTGAAGTTGCTTACACATGCCAATGTTGACGAGGATGTTGCCAGGACTAGAGGGCGTGAGCTACAGGGAGAGGATGAGTAGGCTGGGTCTCTGTTCCTCGGAGCGCAGGAGTCAAGTCAAATCAAGTCACTTTTATTTCTATAGCCCATTTAAAAAACAACTCTCGTTGACCAAAGTGCTTCACATTGGTGGAGATACTAACGTTATACAACAGTGCTTCATAGATTAAGTACATACATAGATACATGCATATAGTCCTCCCTCAGAAAGGCTTGAGAGTAAAGATGAGTTTTAAGTCTCGATGAGGATGCGGGGGTGATCGTATAGAGGGGTGTAAAATCATGAGAGGAATAGATCGGGTAGATGCACAGAGTCTATTCCGCCAGTCTCTTGCCCAGAGTAGGTGAATCGAGGACCAGAGGACATACTATAGGTTCATGGTGAAGGGGAAAAGATTTAATAGGAATCTGAGGGGTAACCTTTTCACACAAAGGGTGGCGGGTGTATGGAACGAGCTGTCAGAGGAGGTAGTTGAGGCTGGGACTGCCCCAACGTTTGAGGAACAGGTACATGGATAGGACCGGTTTGGAGGGATAAGGGCCAAACGTGGGCAGGCGGGACTGGTGGAGCTGCGACATGTTGGCACGTTGGGCTGTTTCCATGCTGTATCACGCTCTGACTATCTGTTCCTGGGGCATGTTTGAGGGTGTTATCCTGGGGCTGATGAGGCCCCAGGTAGGAAGCCGTGTGTAGCACTGCGAGGGTCTGCCTTGCTGGGCATCACAGTACACGGGCCGCTCAGCGCTCAGCGCTCACCCAACTGCGACAAAGGTTGGACAGTGAGTCACCCAATCCGCCACTCCCCTCATCTCTGTCTTTCCAATTCCCCATCTCGTTGCCACGGCTACAGCTCGACAACGATCTTTGCGTACAAAATCATGAGAGGAATAGATTGGGCAGAGTCTCTTGCCCAGAACAGGGGAAATCGAGGACCAGAGGACATAGGTTGAAGGTGAAGGGGAAAAGATTTGATAGGAATCTGATGGGTAACGTTTCCACACAGAGAGTGGTGGGTGTATGGAACGAGCTGCCAGAGGAGGTAGTTGAGGCTGGGACTATCCCAACATTTAAGAAACAGTTTGATAGGTACATGGATAGGACAGGTTTGGAGGGATATGACCAAACACAGGCAGGTGGGACTAGTGTAAATGGGACATTGTTGTCCAGTGTGGGCAAGATGGGCCGAAGGGCTAGTTTCCACACTGTATCACTCTATGATTCTGTAACTATCATCCCTGCTTTATGTCTGACAGAAGATGCCGGTAGTAAAAGGATGAGAAAGTGGGATAATGTGGAACTAAAGTGGACGGGCGATCCCGGGTCTCTGGCGCTGTGAGGCAGCAGCTCCACCCGCTGCACCACCGTGCTGCCCCTCAGACACCCTGGACTCTGTGACTGCTCCTACACCCTGGGAAATATTTGGTCATGGAGTAGTCAGACTGGAAAGAGTGGCAGCGGGCCATGTTGTTACTGGCTGTGTGAGCTTGTTCTCCTGTTTGTCTGCACAACACTGAGTCCATCAGAGAGAAGGCTACGTCAGTCCACAGGTACATCTACAGCTCCAGTGAAAGGGGAGGGTGGTAGACATGGGAACGCTGACTTCTAGCCTGACCCAATGCCCACACACACGCACACGCACACACGCACACACACACAGACGCACATGCACACAAGCGCACACACACACACACGCGCACACTCACACACTCACACACACACATGCGCACACACTCACACACACACGCACGCCCACACACTCACACACACGCACGCATGCACACACGCACACACTCATGCGCGCACACACATCTCACACTCCAGCCCTGCCTAAACAGCAACAATTTGCAGCGAATTGTGGACGCAGCCCAGATCATCACACAAACCAACCTCCCTTCCATCGACTCCATCTCCACCTCACGCTGCCTCGGCAAGGCCAGCAGCATCATCAAGGACCAGTCTCACCCCGGCCACTCCTTCTTCTCCCCTCGCCCATCGGGCAAGAGGTACAGAAGTGTGAAAACGCACACCTCCAGATTCAGGGACAGTTTCTTCCCAGCTGTTATCAGGCAACTGAACCATCCTACCACAACCAGAGAGCGGCGCTGAACTACTATCTACCTCATTGGTGACCCTCGGACTATCCTTGATCGGACTTTGCTGGCTTCACCTTGCACTAAACGTTATTCCCTTATCATGTATCTGTACACTGTGAATGGCTCGATTGTAATCACGTGTGTTGTCTTTCCGCTGACTGGTTAGCACGCAACAGAAGCTTTTCACTGTACCTCGGTACACGTGACAGTAAACTAGACTGCAGAGTGAGGTTCCAAACACTGCTCCTATTTAACAAAGATGGCCATATAGGCTGGAGACACAAAATGCTGGAGCAACTCAGCAGGTCGGGCAGCAATTCTGGAGAACATGGATACGTGACGTTTCGGGCCGAGACCCTTCCTCAGACTGAGTCAGGGGAGAGGGAAATTGGAGGGTGAGAGGGAGGGGGGGAGAACAAAGGAGGACCAACGCGGGGAGCCCTTGTAACTCGCTCGCCGCCCTTTATAGACAACAGACAATAGGTGCAGGAGGAGGCCATTCAGCCCTTCGAGCCAGCACCGCCATTCAATGTGATCATGGCTGATCATCTACAATCAGTTCCCCGTTCCTGCCTTCTCCCCATATCCCCTGACTCCGCTATCTTTAAGAGCCCTATCTAGCTCTCTCTTGAAAGCATCCAGAGAACCGGCCTCCACCGCCCTCTGAGGCAGAGAATTCCACAGACTCACCACTCTCTGTGAGAAAAAGTGTTTCCTCGTCTCTGTTCTAAATGGCTTACTCCTTATTCTTAAACTGTGGCCCCTGGTTCTGGACTCCCCCAACATTGGGAACATGTTTCCTGCCTCTAGTGTGACCAAACCCTTAACAATGGCACAGCACCGAGCCTTGCGGTACCCCACTAGTCACTGCCTGCCATTCTGAAAGGGACCCGTTAATCCCTACCCTTTGTTTCCTGTCTGCCAACCACTTCTCTATCCATGTCAGCACCCTACCCCCAATACCATGTGCCCTAATTTTGTCCACTAATCTCCTATGTGGGACCTTATCAAAGGCTTTCAGAAAGTCCAGGTACACTACATCCACTGGCTCTCCCTTGTCCATTATCCTAGTTATCTCTTCAAAAAATGTATGTGACGACACTTTGCATACATGGGTTGTGCAAAACAAAGAAACTCGCTGTGACTTATCACATGTGACAATACAGAATTGAGTTCAACTCGCAGCATCTACAGTTCCTTGTTGTTGCGTTTTACTGTTGTTATTCCTGTTGAACCTGTGCGCGGCCTGATTGACATGAATGGGCGGCATTTTAGCAGGCAAACAACATTTGCCACTGTACCTGGGTACACGTGACGATAATAAGCCACCACGTTTACAGGGTGACGTGTAGGCACGGCAATACCTCCCGAGCAGCGCTGACTAAGGAGTAACTCAAAACTCTGTCGTTGCCTCAAAAAGGCTGGCAGCATCATCAAGGACCCACACCGTCCTGGCCACTCACTCATCTCCCCGCTGCCTTCAGGTAGAAGGTACAGGAGCCTGAAGACTGCAACGACCAGGTTCAGGAATAGCTACTTCCCCACAGCCATCAGGCTATTAAACTCAACCAAACAAAACTCTGAACATTAATAGACCATTGCATTTTATCAGTTTATTTATTCATGTGGGTATATACGTATATAATGGTATATGGACACACTGTTCTGTTCTGTAGTCAATGCCTACTATGTTCCGTTGTGCTGAAGCAAAGTAAGAATGTCATTGTCCTATCTGGGACACACGACAATAAACTCTCTCGCATCTTGAATCTTGAACTCAGCGGGTCAGGCAGCATCTCTGGAGAAATGGAACAGGTGACGTTTCGGGTTGATACCTGTCTTAGGACTGATGTGAGAGAGAGCAGGTAACGAGATACACAGGACATGGCTGATCTATCTCTCTCTCCTAACCCCATTCTCCTGCCTTCTCCCCATAATACCTGACACCTGTACTAATCTAGAATCTACCTATATGCATTGACTTGGCCTCCACAGCCTTCTGTGGCAAAGAATTCCACAGATTCACCACCCTCTGACTGAAGAATTTCCTCCTCATCACCTTCCTAAAGTTTAGTTTAGTTTAGAGATACAGCGCGGAAACAGGCCCTTCGGCCCGCGCCGACCAGCGATCCCCGCACATTAATACTATCCCACACACACTGGGGACAATTTACAATTATACCAAGTCAGCCAATTAACCTACAAACCTGTACATCTTTGAGGTGTAGGTGGAAACTGGAAATCTCGGAGAAAACCCACGCAGGTCACGGGGAGAACGTGCAAACTCCGTACGACAACACCCGCTGTGCCACCATGCCACCCTATAAGGGAACGTCCTTGAATTCTGAGGCTGTGGCCTCTAGTCCTAGACTCTCCCACCAGCGGAAGTGCGTGGTGTCTTTCTTCAAGACAGCGAGGGATTGGAATACCCTACCAGCCAGCACCAGAGATCTCCAACACACCAACACATACAAAGATGCATCCACAGACAATAGACAATCATTTGGCGAGCCAGCACCGCCATAATGCAAGCACCAGCATCATAGTGCTGGGTGATGCTCTACATAAAGCTTTACGCCATGCTACATCCAGATCCAGAACAGTTTTACTACACATCAGTGAAGCAGGCAACTCTTTGTACTATTAGTCTAGGTTTCAGCATCCACAGACAATAGACAATTCCAGGTGAAATCAGCCCATTTGGTATTTCCCTTCTAGCCACCTGCACACAAGATGTTACCATTCACTGTTCAATGACTGAATAACAAACTGGCGATCGGCTTCCGAGCTTAGTGTTTCAATGCCTCAATTCAGTACCCCGTCAATGTGAGGAAAGAAATACCTGAACCTTCTCCCCTATCTGCCCTTACCGTTCAGACTGAAGGGAAGGCGCAATTCTGATCTTTATTGAGAGCCCTATCTAGCTCTCTCAGATTTGTGTGCATGTAAGTATCCATTGAGAACCGGCCTCCACACATTTTCACCTTACCGAATAGACAATAGACCAGCCCATTTAGCACCGGTGATCAAGCCTTCTCCCCATATCCCCTGACACCACTCTCTCTTGAAAGAGAGAAATTCCAACAGACTCACTGTGAGAAAAAGTGTTGGTACGGGTGTCAGGGGTTATGGGGAGAAGGCAGGAGAATGGGGTTAGGAGGGAGAGATAGAGCAGCCATGATTGAATGGCGGAGTAGACTCGACGGGCCGAATGGCCTAATTCTGCTCCTATCCCTTTCGACCTTCTGTCCATTGAGCAGACCCTGCTGTGAATGAACTGGGATTTGACTGAGAAAGGGGAGAGATTATGTCTCAGGAAAAACTCACAAAACAAAACTTCCAGGTCAGCGGGGAAATAGTTACAGTTGGGGCGAATGGGAGAGGGCAAGTTCACCGCCAAATCCTTTGCACCAGAGAGAGGTAGAATGTGACTTTAAAAAGATTGTAAAACTCACCGTGGGATTGTCGAAGCCCTCAGTCAATGTAATGTAAAGGAGCTTCAGTCCTCGCCAGTCTCCGGACGCCCTGTATCGTCTCACCTTCTCCTCTCTGTGAAGGCAGTGTCACTGGGCGTGGGTTTAAAACTCTGAGCTCATGACAATAATGGAAAGCTAAATACCAGAGACCCGCCCGACTAGCTGAGTGTTGCTGTCATTCCAGTAACGACGGCCACATTCCTACGCTGATATTCACCTTCCCTCCCCTCTCCTCCCTTCTCTCCTCTCCTCCCTTCCCTTCCCTTTCTCTCTTCTCCTCTCCTCCTCCCCTCCCTTCCCCCTCTCTCATCTTCTCCTCCTCTCCTATCCTCCCTTTTCTCCTCTCCTCTCCTCCCTTTCCCCCTCTTCTCTCTTCTCCACCTTCCCCCTCTCTCCTCTCCTCCCTTCCCCCTCTCTCCTCTCCTCCCCATTCTCTCTCCTCCTATCCTACCTTCTCCTCTCCTCCTCCCTTCCCCCACTCTCCCTTCTCTCCTCTCCTCCCTCCCCCTCTCCTCTCCTCTCCTCTCCTCCCTTCCCCCTCTCTCCCTCTCCTCCCTTCCCCCTCTCTCCTCCTCTCCTATCCTCCCTTCTCTCCTCTCCTTCCCCCTCTCTCCTCCCGTACCCCCCTCTCCTCCTCTCCTCTCCTCCATTCCCCCTCTCTCCTCTCCCTCTCTCCACCCCTCCCCTCCCCTACCCCCCTCTCCTCTCCCTCTCCTCTCCTCCCTTCCATTTCTCTCCTCTCCTTCCCCCTCTCCTCTCCTATCCTCCCTTCTCTCCTCTCCTTCCCCCTCTCTCCTCCCTTCCCCCCTCCTCTCCTCCATTCCCCCTCTCTCCTCCTCTCCTCTCCCTCCACCCCTCTTCACCCCCTCCCCTTCCTTCCTCCCTCTCTCCTGTCCTCCCCTCCTCTCCCTCTCCTCCCTTCCCCCCTCCTCCCCCCCCCCCCCCCCCTCCCCCGCCATCCACTGCCTTTCAGAATGGATGGGCCTATTAAACCATAAACTCCAGCCAGTTTAACAGCAGGTTTATCATTAACATTGTCGTTGCTTAGTACGGGGGTCAGGGGTTATGGGGAGAAGGCAGGAGAATGGGGTTAGGAGGGAGAGATAGATCGGCCATGCTTGAATGTCGGAGTAGACTTGATGGGCCGAATGGCCTAATTCTGCTCCTATCACTTATGATCTAACCGACTGGGTAATGGCTGGATATCTGTGGACTTGACGCTGCCTGACCCGCTGAGTTACTCCAGCATTGTGTGTCTGTCTTCATAAATTCATAAGGGATAGGAGCAGAATTAACGGCACGGGTCAGGCAGCATCTCTGGAGACAATGGATGGGTGATGTTTTGGGTCGAGACCTTTCTTCAGACTGAGAGTCAGGGGAGAGGGAAACGAGAGAGATAGACGTGAACAAATGAATGAACCGTTTGGGAGGGTGTTGGTCACAGAATCAGGGTCAACATTCCTCCTACGTGACACAATGCACACATCAAGAAGGGCGTGAGGTTTGTAAAAGTATTTATTGCTTTTGTGCATCATAGAAAAATGGCCTTGGAGATGGATTCAGTCAATGAGAGACGCAGGGAGACACTGAGTGTGACAACGCCCGCCAGTGTAGCCCCCAGGACCTGGCTGAACCGACCCCACCAGCTGTGACCTGCGCCAGATACTGGCAGAACGAAATCTGAGATTGCAACGGACTCGAAGAGAAAAACTGAAGGGGAAGGTGACTTTCAGGAACTGATTCCAAGTGGAAAGGGCTTTGTGGTCAAGAATGGTCAGCTCGGGTGAGAGTCCTTCCCTGGGACTCACAAGCAGACCAAGGTTTAGTTTAGTTTATGTCACGCGTACTAAGCTAGAGTGAACTGGACAGGTCCAGGAACGCTGAGGCCCTGCTCAAGATAGGTCAGAGCCATCTGTACTTTCTGAGAAGGCTCCACTCCTTCAACACCTGCAGTAAGATGCTGCAGATGGCCTAAATCTGCTCCTATCACTTATGATCTTAGACCAGACAGGTCCAGGAACGCTGGGACCCAGGTCAAGCAGGGACAGAGCCGGATGTATTTTCTGAGAAGGCTCTGCTCCTTCAGTAAGATGCTGCAGATGTTCTACCAATCGGTGGTAGCCAGCGCCATCTTCTTCGCTGCCGCGTGCCGGGGCAGCCGGGCGAAGACCACGGACGCCAACAGGACCAACAAACTCGTCAGGGGGGCCGGCTCCATCCTGGGGACGGAGTTGGAGTTGGATTCACGGGAGGTTGGTCTTGGAGGGGAGGATGCTCCTCAAACTGCGGACAATACAGCTCACCCCCTCCGTGACACACTGGCCAACCTGAGGAGCACCTTCAGCAACAGACTGGTCCCACCAAGATGCAGCACAGAACGCCACAGGAGATCCTTCTTCCCAGTGGCTATCAAACTGTACAACTCCTCCCCCTTCTGTCGTGGGGTAGACTGAGACTGAGACTGACTACCCCTCCCCAATCTTTGCACATCCCCAATCCTTTCCACTCGTCACTTTAGTTTCATGTTCCATGTATTTTGTGTTTTACGACGGTTGGCAGACCAATTTCCCTCCTGGGATAAATAAAGTTCCATCGTATCGTAAAAGCTTTTGTTGCGTGCTAACCAGTCAGTGGAAAGACAATACGTGATAACAATCGATCCATCTCAAGTGTACAGCTACACCATAAGGGAATAATGTTTAGTGGAAAGTAAAGCCAGCAAAGTCCGATCAAGGATAGTCCGAGGGTCACCAAAGAGGTAGATCATATAACGCCAGGGTAGTGTTATATAAGTTCTTAAGTGATAGGTGCAGAATGAGGCCATTCGGCCCATCAAGTCTACTCCACCATTCAACCATGGCTGATCTATCTCTCCCACCTAACCCCATTCTCCTGCCTTCTCCCCATAACCCCTGACACCCGTACTAATTAAGAATCTATCTATCTCTGCCTTAAAAATACCCAATGCCTGCCTCCACAGCCGTCTGTGGCAATGAATTCCACAGATTCACCACCCTCTGACTAAAGAAGGACATATTAGAAACATAGAAACATAGAAACATAGAAAATAGGTGCAGGATGAGGCCATTCAGCCCTTCGAGCCAGCACCACCATTCATTGTGATCATGGCTGATCGTCCGCTATCAATAACCCGTGCCTGCCTTCTCCCCATATCCCTTGATTCCACTAGCCCCTAGAGCTCTATCTAACTCTCTCTTAAATCCATCCAGTGATTTGGCCTCCACTGCCCTCTGTGGCAGGGAATTCCATAAATTCACAACTCTCTGGTGAAAAAAGTTTTTTTCTCACCTCAGTCTTAAATGACCTCCCCTTTATTCTAAGACTGTGGCCCCTGGTTCTGGACTCGCCCAACATTGGGAACATTTTTCCTGCACCCAGATTGTTGCAGTCCTTTTATAATTTGATATGTTTCTATAAGATCCCCCCTCATCCTTCTAAACTCTAATGAATACAAGCCTAATCTTTTCAATCTTTCCTCATATGACAGTCCCGCCATCCAGGGATCAATCTCGTGAACCTACGCTGCACTGCCCCAATCACAAGGATGTCCTTCCTCAAATTAGGAGACCAAACCTGTACACAATACTCCAGATGTAGTCTCACCAGTGCCCTATACAACTGCAGAAGGACCAGATATTGTCATATGTCTCGAAACAGAACAATTCAATTCTTATTTCAGCAGCACAATAGATATGTAAACATAGGACTCTCTACACAATGTAATAAAGAACCAAATTTAGATGAAATAAGTGCAAACACTAATCTCTCTCCACAAGTTGTGGTCTGCACAGTGCCGCAGCGATGGAGATGCTGCCTCACAGCGCCAGAGACCCGACTCACGCTGCTGTCCGAACGTACTCTGTCCGTTCTACCACCGTCCACGCTAACACTAACACTGCCCTACACACACTGGGGACAATTTACAATTTTTACCCAAGCCAATTAACCGACAAACCTGCACGTTTCTGGAGTGTGGGAGGAAACCGGAGCACCCGGAGAAAACCCACGCGGGTCACGGGGAGAACGTGCAAACTCCGTACAGGCAGCCCCCGCAGTCGGGATGGAACCCGGGTCTCTGGCGCCGTGAGGCAGCAGCTCTACCCGCTGCCACCCTAATTATGCAGTGTTAGACTTATTAATTTTGCTGAGCTTTTTTGAATACTATATATATATATATATCTGTGTGTTGGTGTGTGCATGGGTGTAGACTGCAGCAAGTAGGAATTCCATTGTGTGCCATTGTTGGTACTGCTGAACTCTCTTGACTCTTGTTTCAACCTATGGAGCTGTGGTCCTGTTTCTCTCAACTCGGATAATGTTAGGGATGAGTTTAAGGTGGGACCAGCCCTTCAGAAAATATTTCCAGGGTGTGTCAGACACGGCGACCTGGGGCCTCCGACTGACATCAACATCATTGAGACATTGCAATCTATTTATAGGCCCTGGACGTCAAAGGTTGCGACATGTTAAATAAAGTTTCCTGCTCACAAATACTTGCATTGTCGTTTTTGACTTTTTTCAACAGAGTTACATTTAGCTCTTAGGGCTTCTGCACTCTGTGTAGGAAGGAACTAGATGCCGGTTTAAACCGAAGGTAGCCACAAAAAGCTGGAGCAGGTGTGGGGAACCAGCATGCGGCCTTTCGAACAAATCCCAATTTTATAGAATAAATCCTTTTATTTTTATTTAAGAAGGAACTGCAGAAGCTGGAAAATTGAAGGTAGACAAAAATGCTGGAGAAACTCAGCGGGTGAGGCAGCATCTATGGAGCGAAGGAATAAGGCGACGTTTCGGGTCGAGAATCTTCTTCAGATCGCTGTCTCAAAAAGGCTGGCAGCATCATCAAGGACCCACACCATCCTGGCCACACACTCATCTCCCACCTACCTTCAGGTAGAAGGTACAGGAGCCTGAAGACTGCAACGACCAGGTTCAGGAATAGCTACTTCCCCACAGCCATCAGGCTATTAAACTCAACTCAAACAAATCTCTGAACTTTAATAGACCATTATCTGTTTATTTGCACTTTATCTCCTTATTTATTGATGTGTGTATATACGTATATAATGGTATATGGACACACTGATCTGTTCTGTAGTCAATGCCTACTATGTTCTGTTGTGCTGAAGCAAAGCAAGAATGTCATTGTCCTATCTGGGACACACGACAATAAACTCTCTTGGATCTTGAATCTTGAAGGGTCTCGACCCGAAACGTCACCTATTCCTTCGCTCCATAGATGCTGCCTGACCCGCTGAGTTTCTCCAGCATTTTTGTCGACCTTCAATTTTTATTAACATGTTTTGTTCGTCTACAAACTTAAAGCACATGGTATTGGGGGTTCAGTATTGATGCGGATAGAGAACTGGCTGGCAGACAGGAAGCAAAGCGTAGGAGTAAACGGGTCATTTTCAGGATGGCAGACAGTGACTAGTGGGGTACCGCAAGGCTCAGTGCTGGGACCCCAGCTATTTACAATATACATTAATGATTTGGACGAGGGAATTAAATGCAACATCTCGAAGTTTGCGGATGACACGAAGCTGGGGGGCAGTGTTAGCTGTGAGGAGGATGCTAGGAGGCTGCAGGATGACTTGGATAGACTGGGTGAGTGGGCAAATGCATGGCAGATGCAGTATAATGTGGATAAATGTGAGGTTATCCACTTTGGTGGCAAAAACAGGAAAGTAGACTATTATTTGAAAGGTGACCGATTAGGAAAAGGGGAGATGCAATGAGACCTGGGTGACATGGTACACCTGTCATTGAAAGTAGGCATGCAGGTGCAGCAGGCAGTGAAAGAAGCGAATGGCATGTTGGCATTCATAGCAAAAGGATTTGAGTACAGGAGCAGGGAGGTTCTACTGCAGTTGTACAGGGTCTTGGTGAGGCCACACCTGGAGTATTGCGTACAGTTTTGGTCTCCTAATCTGAGGAAAGACATTCTTGCCATAGAGGGAGTACAGAGAAGGTTCACCAGACTGATTCCTGGGATGGCAGGACTTCCATATGAAGAAAGACTGGATAGACCCGGCTTGTACTCGCTGGAATTCAGAAGATTGAGGGGTGATCCTATAGAGACTTACAAAATTCTTAAGGAGTTGATCAGGCTAGATGCAGGAAGATTGTTCCCGATGTTGGGGAAGTCCAGGACAAGGGGTCACAGTTTAAGGATAAGGGGGAAGTCTTTTAGGACCGAGATGAGAAAATCGTTTTTCACACAGAGAGCGGTGAATCTGTGGAATTCTCTGCCACAGAAGGTAGTTGAGGCCAGTTCATTGGCTATATTTAAGAGGGAGTTGGATGTGGCCCTTGTGGCTGAAGGGATCAGGGGGTATGGAGAGAAGGCAGGTACAGGATACTGAGTTGGATGATCAGCCATGATCATATTGAATGGCGGTGCAGGCTCGAAGGGCCGAATGGCCTACTCCTGCACCTATTTTCTATGTTTCTATGTCTTTTATTCTTTTTATTTTAATCTTAAAATGAACGTATTTAAAATACCAAAGAGTCAAAGAAGATTCAACGAAATAATCCTCCCAGACTGATGGCCACAATTAAGCCTTGAGAATGATTTTGACAAAATAATGTACATTTTGAAGTGTATCTAATTGAAGCTTCTTGGATGTGGCCTTATTAGATTGCAGCTAGCTTAATGCGGCATTCCGACAGGAAAAGGTTCCCCACCACTGAGCTGGAGTAACTCAGCGGGACAGGCAGCATCTCTGGAGAGAGGGAATGGGTGATGTTTGGGTCTCGAACCGAAACGTCGCCCATTCCTTCTCTCCAGAGATGCTGCCTGTCCCGCTGAGTTGCTCCAGCGTTTTGTGTCTCTCTTCTGCACTCTGCATCTTCCACTTTTGCTCTACCTATGGTACTTACGTTTGATTTGATTGTTTACATGTGTGGGTGTACCGGATTGGTTTGCATCGCGTGCTAAACAAAGCCTTTCGCCGTAACTGATCACATGGGAACAATAATAAATCTGAACCTAGTCACACCTCCTGTTGCTCAACCCTCACAGCTAACACTCCCCTCCTGGCTCTGATGGAGCAAGTAAGGAAGTTTATTGGCCAAGTGTTCACATACAAGGAATTTGCCTTGGTGCTCCGCCCACAAGTAACAACATGACATACAGTGACAGTCACGGATGTCTGTATCACATTTGACCTGTTCCTCTGGCATGCACACACCATCACACACACCACACTGGCTCATTGGGGAACACCGAAAGGCAAAAGGGTTTCAATCCGAAACGTCACCTATCCATGTTTTCCAGAGACGACGCCTTGCCTGCTGAGTTACTCCAGCACTTTTATTCTTTCGGTAGACACATAATGCTGGAGAAACTCAGCAGGTGAGGCAGCATCTGTGGAGAGAAACATAGAAACATAGAAAATAGGTGCAGGAGCAGGCCATTCGGCCCTTCGAGCCTGTACCGCCATTCAATATGACCATGGCTGATCATCCAACTCAGTATCCCGTACCTGCCTTCTCTCCGTACCCCTTGATCCCTTTAGCCACAAGGGCCACATCTAACTTCCTCTTAAATATAGCCAATGAACTGGCCTCAACTACCTTCTGTGGCAGAGAATTCCACAGATTCACCACTCTCTGTGTGAAATTCTCATCTCGGTCCTATCCTTAAACCGTGATCCCTTGTTCTGGACCTCCCCAACATCGGGAACAGTCTTCCTGCATCTAGCCTGTCCGACCCCTGAATTGGTAACGTTGCCAATCCCTTCTCTCCACAGATGCTGCCTCACCCGCTGAGTGTCTCCAGCATTTTGTGTCTACCTTCGATGTTACCAGCATCTGCAGCTCTTTCTGAAACACTTTGATTCTTTCACTGTCTAAGGGCAGGCAGAACAAAGTGACGGAGCAGGTCTGACAGGTTGCTGTCAGACTCACCATCACATTCCACCATTTAACCCTTTCAGAAGAGCCCTGACCTGAAACGTCAACCTGCCCATGTTCTCCAGAGATGCTGTGTAGGAAGGAACTGCAGGTGCAGGTTTAAACCAAAGTCAGACAGGAGAAGCTGGAGTAACTCAGCGGGACAGGCAAGGAATAGAAATAGGTGACGTTTCAGCAAGACATCTGCAGGGCTGAAGAAGGGTCTCGACCCGAA
Organism: Okamejei kenojei; assembly: GCA_035221665.1. NCBI lineage: Eukaryota > Metazoa > Chordata > Chondrichthyes > Rajiformes > Rajidae > Okamejei > Okamejei kenojei. The sequence goes on from CM069167.1 coordinate 2,095,130, forward strand.
ACGTCACCCATTCCTTCTCTCCAGAGATGCTGCCTGTCCTACTGAGTTACTCCAGCACTTTGTGTCTTTTTTTGTGAACCAGCATCTGCAATTCCCTGTCTCTCAGTCCCCCACCCCCCTCACGTCTTCATCCCGCACCCACGGGTCTGATGTTTCCACAAGAGGAGTATCCATTTCCAATTCCCATTATGTCCCCACGACTGGAATCTGTCCACATTCTTCAAAGAATGCCAGCCTCTCACACCCTGGTATGTGCTGGCTGCAGTATCACCACATGACTCACTGCATACCTCACAATGGGAATTATGGGGGGATGTCAGCCCGCACAAAGTTTGACACACTCTCTCTCTCTCTCTCTCTCTATCCCTCTCTCCCTCCTTCTCTCTCTCAGGCTCTCTCTCTCCCTACCTTACAATGCCCGCACAAAGTTTCTCTATCTTTCTCTCTCCCCACCTCTCTCTCTCTCTCTCTCTCTCTCCCCCCCTCTCTCTCACACATTCTCTCCTCGGCTCTCCTCCCGCTCTCTCTCTCCCCCCCCCTCCCTCTCTCCCTGTGGCAATGCTACCTGCGTGCTGGTTCTTACTTCAGGATTGGGAAAGGGTGGGACATGAGGGAGTGTTTCTCAGTTGAAGGTCACGGAGTCAGGATGACATCTCCACGGACAGATACCAACACGGGGTGATGCAGTCATCAGGACTGGAATGGGGGAAACAAGCTGTGAATTTTCACCGAGATCTCCTGTTTCCTCCCACACCCCAAAGACATGCAGGCTTGTAGGTTAATTGGCTTCGGTAACATTATAAATCGTCCCTAGTGTGTGTGTAGGATAGTGCTAGTGTATGGGGATCGCTGGTCAGCGCATGGAAACAGGCCCTTCGGCCCACCGAGTCGGTGCTGACCAGCGGTCACTAACACCATCCTACACACACTAGGGACAATCTACAATACTACCAAGCCAATTAACCTGCACGATTTGGGGTGTGGGAGGAAACTGGAGAGCCCGGAGAAAACCCCCGCGTCACGGGAAACGTGCAAACTCCTCCAGAACAGCACTCCGTGGGTCGGGATCGAACCGGGGTCTCACGGCGCCGTGAGGGCGCATGCTTCTAACCCCGCTGCCCTAGTTGTTGAACACATGTCAGGAAATGGAAGCGTTGAGAGGGCAGGGTGCATGATAACCGATAGTGTGGCCATGTCCCAGCACTTGATGTGTGGTTTGCACTGGGCTTACTAACCATGGTGGGGGCGGGGGTGGGGGGAGTGGGGGGGGGGTGGTGGGGGGGGATTAAGGACTTTGATGAAGACGATACAACCACTATCAATATTACCAGTGACACATCGATCAAGCGACAGTGGGGATAGTGCCAATAAATGGACAAGGATATATTAAATTAAGCTGAAGGGCGGCACGAGAGGTGGCGCAGCGGGGGGTAGGAGCTGCTAGCAGCTGCTGCATCACAGCGCCAGAGACCCGGGTTCCATCCCGATCCACGGGTGCTGTCTGTACGGAGTTTGTACGTTCTCCCTGTGACCTGTGTGGGTTTACTCCGGGATCTTCGGATTCATCCCACACTCCAAAGACATGCAGGTTTGTAGGTTAATTGGCTTGGTAAATGTAAATTGTCCCTTGTGTGTATAAGGAAGAAACATAGAAACATAGAAAATGGGTGCAGGAGTAGGCCATTCGGCCCTTCGAGCCGGCACCGCCATTCAATATGATCATGGCTGATCAAGGTAGTGCTAGGATGCGGGGAGTCTGTGGAAAATTATTTCATATTCTTGATCAGTACGGGTGTCAGGGGTTAATGGGGAGAGAAAAGGAAGGAGAAATGGGGTTCGGAGGGAGAGATAGATAGCCATGATTGAATGGTAGAGTAGACTTGATGGGCCGAATGGCCTAATTCTACTCCCATCACACAAGCTTGTGACTCGGTGGGCTGAAGGGCCTGTTTCTGCTCTGTGGCTCTGAATCTAAACTGAACAGAATGGGACTGTCATACGCTGAGAGAATGATGAGCGGCTGGGTTTGTACACTCTGGAGTTTAGAAGGGAAAAGGATGAGAGGATATCTTATTGTAAACCATATAAGATTGTAAGGGCTTGGACAAAATAGAGGCAGGAAACATGTTCCCGATGTTGGGTGGTGAGTACAGAACCAGGGGCCACAGTTTAAGAATAAGGAGGTTAAGCCATTTTTTAGAAACGGAGACAAGAAACACTTTTTTCACAGAGAGTGGTGATTGAGTTGTGAGAATTCTCTGCCTCAGAGGGCGGGTGGGCAGGTTTCAGGTTACTTTCAAGAGAGAGCTAAGATAGGGCTCTTAAGATGTGGTGTGTCAGGGAGAGATAAGGGGAGGAAGGCAGGATCGGGGAGGTCCTGATTGGGGATGATCAGCCGTTGATCACATTGAATATCGGTGCATGGCTCGAAGGGCCCAAAATGGCCTCCTCCTGCACTATTGTCTTTGGTCTATTGAATCTGCAACAATGGGGCTTCAACAGCAGAGGTTACAAACTTCATCCATCCTAGGATCTGGAGAGGATGAAACCGAGAGAGTACTCACTAAATTGGTGAGGAAGCCAAGGCACATGATCCAGGAGCACATTGTAGGTAGAGATCACTTAGGTAGTCCTTAAGGGATAGAAGCACCAAATTAGGCCATGTCCATCAAGTCTCTCTGCCATCTTCATTCAATTCTTACTCTCCCTCCCAATCCATTCTCCTGCCTTCTCCCCATAACCCCTGACACCCGTACTAATTCAAGAATCTATCTATCTCAGCCTAAAAAAAATATCCATTGTCTTGGCCTCAACTGCCTTCTGTGGAAATGAATCCACAGATTTCACAACACTGTGACTTAAACGCAAGTACCTGCTGGCGCAGGTGATGATCACAAGGGCTTCGTAGACGGTTGGTATTTATACATTTAATTGGGGAATCAATTAAAAACCCACCTGATCCCAGCCCAATTCAATACATGACCAGTCCTCCTACACTGACTTGGACCATGGCCATCCAGATTCAAAATGCAGATGCTAGTTTACCAAAAAAATACACAAAAAAGTGCTGGTGTTAACTCAGCGGGTAGCGATCTCTTGGAGAGGATGGATAAGGTAGGAACCCTTTTTTCTGGCCAGGACATAGGTGAGCCCATAAATGGCCCATTGTTGGCTGGCAAGGGCTTCGGTGGCCGAACACCGGGCCTGTTTTCCTCGCTGTATTCTAACACGTCTAGAGTCTAAAGGATTGTCCACTCAAGATGAAAGTCGTTCTTCTGAGAAAGCTGACACTGATCAACAAAACTCTGTGCCAACCAAGAGTGCTGTGGAACACACCAACACCACCCATGGATCGGAGGAGAGGACACATATGCTGGAGTAACTCAGCGGGACAGGCAGCATTGAATCTGTCGTTTGAATCTGCATTGGTCATGGTAAGGTTGGGGTACTCCAGCGTTTTGTGTCTATCTTCGGTGTAAACCAGCATCGGCAGTTCCTTCCTACGCCTAATTGATCGAGTTGACAGCGGGCCAAATGTTTTTATGGACCTGTCCAGACCTTCCTGAAGCAGTCAATTGTGCAACATATATCCAGCACCACCTTGCTTCAGCTCTGACAGGGAAACTCGGGGAAGCAAATCGCAAAGTGGAGTGGCAAACGGGGTTAAAAGGTCGGTCGATTGAGATGAGGTGTTTGCAGCAGGAAAGAGGAGATACAGAATAAATACGTTCATTAGCGTCACAGTGAAATATCTTTTGCACAGCTCACACATGAGGCTCTCTAAGGCGCTGGTCAGGCCGCATTTGGGGTACTGTGAGCACATGTGGGCCCCATATCTGAGGGAGGATGTGCTGGTCCTGGAGAGGGTCCAGAGGAGGTTTACAAGAACGATCCCAGCAATGAGTGGGTTAACATATGATGAGCGATTGACAACAATGGGCCTGTACTCGCTGGGAGTTTAGAAAGGTTGAGAGGTGACCTCAATGAAAACTTAGAGAATAATGAAAGCACGGTAGAGTGGATGTGGAGAGATGTTTCCCTGGTGACATATGAGAGTCCAGGACCAGAGGTCACAGCCTCAGAATTAAAGGGCGCTCTTTTAGAAAGGAGGATGAACTTCTTTAGTCAGAGGGCGGTGAATCTGTGGAACTCATTGCCACAAGAGGGTTGTCAAGGCCAAGTCTGGGGATATTTTTAAGCCAGAGATAGACAGATTCATGATTAGAACGGGGGTCAGGTGTTATGGGGAGAAGGCGGGAAAATGGGGTTTGGAGGCAGAGATCAGCCGTGATTGAATGGCGGAGTGGACTCGATGGGCTGAATGGCCTAATTTTCCTCCCTATAACATTAGTGATATATTAAGTCCATCCAATTGGGAATTTCTCCACATGGCATCAGACTGTGATTAGTCAATACTGGTGGAAAGGTTTTACTTACAGATGGGAGTTATCCTGATTTAAGAATTTCCAACTGTACGCTTACATTTAATTTTGTTTAGTCAGATGATACAGCCGGACACAGGCCTTGCCCACCGGATCCAGGCCCCCGACCAGTGGACCTTCTGTACCCTGATCACACCCAGAGTGACAATAGACAATAGACAAATAGACAATAGGTGCCAGGAATAGAGACCATTCGGCCCTTCGAGCCAGCACCGCCATTCATGTGATCATGGCTGATCATCCCCTATCTGTACCCCGTCCTGCCTTCTACCATATCCCATGACTGCACTATCTTTAATGGGCCCATCTAGCTTTACATTTTGTACCAGTCAATTAACCACAAACCTGTGTGACAAATACATTTGAACATGAATCTTGAAAACCTGGTTTTTATAGGGGCAGGATTAGCTGTGGCACGGATTGGGCAGTGGAGAGTTGTGCCTCACAGCATCAGAGTCCCAGGTTCGATCTGATACGGGTTTTTTTGGCTGTTTTTTTTTGCCTCCATTGCCCTGTGGACCTGCGTGGGTTTTCTTTGGGTGCTCGGTTTCATCTACACGTCCTATTTGTGCGGGTTTTGTAGGTGAGTAGGTCTCGACCCGAATAAAAAATTATGCACAAACATAGAACTGCGCCCAACCTTGCTCCGAAATAGCCAAAATACCCTTTTGTCGAAGATTCGAAGATAGACACGCAATGCTGGAGTAAGTCAGCGGGACAGGCAGCATCTCTGGAGGGAAGGAATGGGTGACGTTTCGTGCCTATCTTCGGTTTAAATCAGCATTTGCAGTTTCTTCCTACACATCTGCAGTTGCTACCTACAACATTACATTTATTCTATTGGAGGTTCAGCAACTCATATTTCGCTTGGGCAATTCGCATCCCAGAACATTGACTTCTCTAATTTCAGGTAGTCTTACTTTCTCCTCCCCTTCTCAGCTCTCCCTCAGCCCTCGGGCTCCACCACTTCCTTTCTTCCTCCCACCCCCCTCACATCAGTCTGAAGTAGGGTTTCGACCCGAAACGTTGCCTATTTCCTTCGCTCCATAGATGCTGTCCAGGGCCGGATTAAGAGCCATAGAGGCCCTAAGCACTTAAAAGATTTTGGTGCCCCCATATATATGTCATTCAAAATATAAACAATAACAAAACATAAAATATTTTTTTATTTTTCAAAATGAAACAAAGCTAACAGTAAGTTCGAAAATAATGTTTATTTTTGTATGCTCAAAGTCAAAGTCAAAAGAGATTATTGTCGTGTGTCCCTGACAGGACAATGACATTCTTGCTTTGCTTCAGCACAACAGAACATAGTCGGCATTGACTACAGAACAGATCAGTGTGTCCATATACCATTATATAAATATATACCCACATGAATGAATAAATTAAATTGATAAAGTGCAAATAACAGATAAAGGGCTATTAATGTTCAGAGTTTTGTATCCGAACCAGGTTTAATAGCTGATGGCTGGTGGGGAAGTAGACTATTCCTGAACCTGGTCGTTAGCAGTCTCCTGCTACCTTCTACCATGAAGGTAGCGGGGAGATGAGTGTGTGGCCAGGATGTGTGGGTCCTTTGATGTTGCTGCCAGCTTTTTGATGGCAGCGACTGCCGATATATCCCCTCGATGGAAGGAGGTCAGAGTCGATGATGGACTGGCAGTAGTGTTTACTACTTTTTGTAGTCTTTTCCTCTCCAGGGCCACTTCAAGTTGCCGAACCAAGCTATGTTGCAACTACTGGTCAGCAAGCTCTCTACTGTGCACTGTAGAGAAGTTTAGAGCGAGTCCTCATTGACAGGACAGAATCCTCCGTAATCTTCTAGGAAGTGAGATGCGCTGATGTTCTTTCATTACATAAATTGGCTCTGGTTGTCAGGATCAAGCAAAGATATTCAGAGATGTGCACGCCCTGGATTTGAAGCTCTTGACCCTTTCAACCATCGACCCGTTCGATTAATAAACGGGACTTTCGTGGGTCCCATTCCTACTCCTTCCAAAGTACACAATCAGTTCCTTGGTTTTGCTGAGATGTTGTGGCGCCAGGGTTATTTGATGGCTTGGCACCATATGGACAGTCGCTTGATCTCTCTTCTGTTTCTCCGACTATCCATCCGTGTTACGTCCCACAACCAGTGGGGTCGTCAGCGAACTTGATGATGGACGTTTCGCACTGTGACCGGCTACGCAAGTCATTGAGTAGTAGATGTGAGTACAGCAGGGGGTGAGGCACGCAGCCCTTTGAGGTTGCTCCGTGCCGATGTTATTCGAGTCTGACACATTTCCTCCAATAGAACAGACTGTGGTCTGTGAATGAGGAAGTCGAGGATCCAATTGCAGAGCGTGGCAGAGGAACCCAGTTGCTGCGAGTTTGGTACCGCTTGGGGGTTGATTGTTGTGAAATGCCGAGCTGTAGTCATGAATAACAGCCTGACATATGAGTATGTTTGTTGTTCAAGTGCTCCTGGAGCGGGAGTGGGGAGGGCCAGCGAAGATTGCATCCCACCGTTGATCTGTTGCGGCGGTAAGCGAACTGCAGGGGTCCAGGTTGGTTTTTGTCATATGTAGGAGTTGATTTGCGCCAACATGATCAACCTCTCGAAGCCATTTCAATCACCAAGGCAGTTAGTGACACAGGTCGATAGTCATTGAGGCACGTCACCTTGCTCTTCTTGGGCACCGGTATTATTGATGCCCTTTTGAGGCAGGTGGGAACCTCAGACCTCAGAAGTGACAGGTTGAAAATATCCGTAAAAACTCCAGCCAGTTGGTCCGCACGGGTTTTTTGGACACAACCAGGTATACCTCCACTTTATTTATATTTGAAAAGTTTTCTCCCACTATTTTTTATTGCATTTACCATTTCTGTGTGGCCCCCCTTCCCTGGATGCCCTAAGCACGTGCTTATTTTGCTTACTGGTTGTTCCAGCCCTGATGCTGCCTCACCTGCTGAGTTTCTCCAGCATTTGTGTCTACCTGTTGTATTTGTGCAGGTGCCTGCAGTACCAATGGCAGCCCTCGGGTGGCACCGTTGAGCCAGGTAGACAGCATGGGGGCTCAGTACCACCCCCAATAGGCGTCACTGGGAACTGCAGCCTTGGACATCCAAACTCAACTTCAGGAGCTGAGACTGCAGATGCTGGAATCTAGAGTTAAAACCAAAGTTCTGGGGGAACTCAGAAGGTCAGGCAGCATTGGAGTGTGGAAGGATTTGGACAAGTGGAAACAAAGAACTGTAGATGCTGCTTTGGCAAAAATAAGAAACTTTCTGTGCCGGCTGTCTATAGGAGTTTGCACAGTTCTCCCCGGGGACCGCGTGGGTCTCTCCGGGTGCTCCGTTTCCTTCCACACTTCACTCACATGCAAGTTTGTAAGTTAATTAGGCTTGTGGTGAAATTGTAAAATTGCCCCGAGGGTGATTGCGGCGTGGTAGTGGTAGTGTGCGGGGTCGCTGGTCAGAAGGATTAGGAACATAGGACAATAGGTGCAGGAGGAGTCCATTCGGCCCTTCGAGCCAGCAACGCCATTATCTGAGACCATGGCTGATCGTCCCAATAATAACCCGTGCTCTGCTTCCTCCCCCATATCCCTCGATCCCACTAGCCCCTAGAGCTCTATCTAACTCTCTTTAAAATCCATCAGTTGATTTGGCTCCAATGCACCTCTGTAGCAGGGAAAATTCCAAATTCACATACTCTCTGGGTTGAAAAAGTTTTTCCTCACCTCAGTCTTAAATGAACCTCCCCTTTATTCTAAGACTGTGGCCCTGGGTTGGACTCAACCCAACCTTGGGCTCATTTTTTCCTGCATCTAAGCTTGTCAGTTCCTTTTTTTTGTTGGTGGGGCGTAGGACCTGAAACTGGAAGTACAGTATTCTAAACTATTTAACTCGATAGATGCATAAAAAGCTGGAGTAATCTCAGCGGGACAGGCAGATCTCTGGGGAGAAGGAGAATGGGTGACGTTTCAGGTCGGATCTTCTTCTGTGATTCTGACACTCGAACAAGGAAGGGAGTATGAGGAAGGGATTCTCGACCCAAAACGTCACCCATTCCTTCTCTCCAGAGCTGCTGCCTGTCCCGCTGAGTCACTCCAGCATTTTGTGTCTATCTATGGACCTGCTCCTGCCTTCTCCCCATAACCTTTGATGCCCTTCCTAATCAAAAAACTATTATGTTTATGCAGTGTTACAATTACTTGGGTCATAAGGTTATAAGTAATAGGAGCAGAATTAGGCCATTCAGCCCATCAAGTCCATTCGCTCATGGCTGATCTATCTCTCCCTATTCTCCTGCCTTCTTCCCATAACCCCTGACACCCGTACTAATCAAGAATCTATCTATCTCTGCCTTAAAAATATCCACTGACTTGGCCTCCACAGCCGTCTGTGGCAAAGAATTCCACAGATTCACCACCCTCTGACTAAAGAGAGAAGTAGGCCTGCAGATTCTAATTAAGTCCTAATTAAACTAAGGGTTCAATTTTGTACAGATGAGATCCTTCGGTAGATGACAGAAGCTGAAAAAGAAATGTAATATAGAGCAGGTGGGATTTGTTAAGTGGAATCCTTATTAAATTGATAAACAGTGTGGAACCTTTCAAGACTGACCTTTAATGTCACTGGACCTTGGCATTTGGCCTCATTTACTCCTTTTGATCCCTGGTTCTTTAACAGCAGGCTGCATCTGCCATTATCGATTTATCTAAAAATCAACATCTCAGGAGACTAATTTTAGCAGAGTAGAAGTTAGAGGTTTTTTTTAATCAACCAGGTTTATTTCGGGATGATGTCTATTCCTCCTGTGTTGCTGCCAGGTGGATTATTTTGGGGAACTGTTCCCAGGTGCAAACAGTTGGTCCACGTTAACTTTGTCACAGGTGACTGTTCAGGTATGTTAGCAAATGGCTCAGCTAGGAGGAACAGCACCTGGTATTTCGATTGGGCTGATTCCAACCCATGTTGATTTATCTACAAGCCTCTGGCCAGGTCGAATTTGGATAACTGCTGGGTTCTGGTGGCCCCTCATTCCAGGATCGACTCGAGGGTCCGAAGGACGGTGTTCCGCGATGTATCTATAAACTATATCTAATCCCACTCTAATCCCTATTTTATTCTTCGGGCCTTACAATCAATATACCCAGGATTTAGATACAGCGCGGAAAAAGGCCTTACGGCCAGCGAGTCAAGCGCCGATCCAAGCGATCCCCGCTCATTTAAACACATTTAGGACAATTGTTGTCCACTCACGCGAGGGACAGGGGGGTCAGGGCCTTGCAATGAACCGACATACCGCACGTCTTTGGGGAGTGTGGGTTGAAATGCCGTAGTGCGCGGAGAATATCCAGTCGATGGGATCTGGGTGTTCGGGATACGAGGGTATGTCTGGGCCAGTGGCGATGGGTGGGCTATCTCTGGGCGCAGGAGAGGGGAATGAGAGGGGTTGGCTGCTTCGCGTACAGAGGAGCAATAACTAAGTAATAAATCGTAATAAAATTTAGTATCCATAAGTATTAAGTAGTAATCAATAGTATTAACATCGTAATAAATACCGTATTCATATAGTAATCAATAAGTATAAGTAGGAATAAATATTACACTAAATAGGTATAAATAAAGTCTTACATAGTAAAATCAATCGTATTCAACTAGGTACTAAATAGTATTAAGTAGTAAGTACATAGTAATAAAATATAGTAATAAATAGTATTAAGTAGTCAATAAATAAGTATTACATTGTACATACACTAAGTATTAACTAGTAATAAATCAAGTATTAAGTAGTAATAAATATGTTATTAAATAGTAATAAAATAGTATTAATAGTAATTAAATAAGTCTTATAGTAGTAATAAATAGTAATATAACATAGTTAAATAACATAAGTATTTAAGTAGTACTAAATTAAGTATTAATATAGTAAATAAATACGTATTAACATCGTCAATAAAATAAGTATTAAGTAGTCAATAAATAGTACTACATCAGTATTCGTAGTAATGTAATAGTATTAACTAGTAATAAATAAGTATTAAATAGTAAATAAATCAGTATTAAAGTTGTAATAAATAAGTATTAATAGTAATAAATAAGTATTCAGATAGTAATCAACTAAGTATTAAGTAGTATACAATAAGTATTAAATAGTAATAAATAAGTATTTAGTAGTAATAACTAAGTTATTAAAATAGTAATACGAAATCAAGTTCTTAAGTGTACATACAATACGTATTAAATAGTAACAAATAAGGTATTAAATAGTCGAAATAAATAACAGTATTTAAATTAGGTAATAAATAAGTAATTTAAGTTAGCTAACTAAATAAGTCATTAAATTAGTCATAATAAGTCTTATATAGTAATTAAATAAGTTATTAAGTAGTACATACATAGGGTCAATCATCGTAATAAATAAGTATTAAGTAGTATACATAAGTCTTTTAAATACGTAATAAATAAGTACAATTTAAATACGTAATACAATAAAGTATTAAGTTGTAATCAATAAGTATTAAATAGTACATAATAAGTCATTAATGTAGTACTCATAAGTATTAAATAGAAATATACGTATTACATAGTAATACATAAGTATTAAATAGTAAATAAATAAGTATTAAGTGTAATCTAATCAGTCTTAAGTGTACTAAATCAGTCATTAACATAGTTAATAAATAAAGTATTCAATAGTAATAAATCAGCTAATTCGTCGTCATAAATAAGTATTAAATAGTAAATAAATAAGTATTTAAAGTATGTAACTAAATAATGTAATAGCTAGTAATAATCGTAATCCATAGTAATAAATAACGTCTTCACGGTAGTAATAAATAAGTATTTAAATAGTAATCAATAGCTACTTAAATCGTATAAATAGTATTAAGTGCTTCTATAATCAGTATTAAAATAGTAATCACAATAAGTTTTTAACGTAGTAATAAATTAGTATTACATAGTAATAAATAAGTAATAAATAGTAATAAATAAAGTTTATTCAAGTAGTAATAAATAAGTATTTCAATAGTACATAACTAAAGTCTTCAGGTACGTAATCCCATCAGGATAATATAGTAAATAAATAAGTATTTCACCACGTACCATCCCTAAGTCTTCATAGTAATAAATCAGTATTACGTAGTAATAAATAAGTATTCAATAGTAATCAATCACGATATTTAAGTAGTAATAAACTAAGTAATTAAGTGGTCAATAAATAGTAATAAAACTAAGTAATTAACGTGTACTAAATAGTAATCCACTAGTATTAAATAGTTATCCATACGTCTTCCGTAGTAATCCAGATGTATTACACCTAGTAATAAATAGGTCATTAAATAGTAATAAATACGTCTTAATAGTCTACTAAGGTATAAAGTAGTCATAAACCAAGTATTACAAGAGTAATAATAAGTATTTACGTAGCTAATACAAAAGTATTAAAATCGTCATAAATCACGTATTCACGCTTAGTATAAATAGTAACTACCTCAGTATTCTAAGTAGTAATAAATAGGTACTAAAAGTATAACCTAAGTATTTCCATCGTCATAAATCAGTATTAAGGTCGGTAATACCTAAGTATTAGTGTAATCAATCAAGTATTAAATAGTAAACTAGTTCATTAAGAGTGACTTAACAAGTATTAACACGGTATAAAATACGTATTAAGTAGTACATCAATCACGTATTAACTCGTATAAATCACGTATTAAAGGTAGTATAATAGTAATACATTAAGTATTAAGTAGTCATAAATACAGTCATCATATCAGTATACTCCGTCGTCCTCATAGTCAATACATAAGTATACATAGTCAATCAAAAAGCAATTAAGTAGTATAAATATGTATTCTGTAATAAATAGGTATTAAATAGTCATAAATACAGTATTCAAATAGTCCTCAATGTATTAAATAGTCATAAATAGTCATATTAGTATAATAGTATTAAATTAATACCTCAGTCTAATAGTAATCCCCTAGGATTAACATTAGTACATAACTCCGTCTTCATACGTCATCCATATGAATTCAAATAGTAATAAATAGTATTAAATAGTAATAATACGTATTAAGTGTAAATAATAATATTAAGTCGTAATAAATACGTAATTCGTAGTAATAAATACGTCTTAAGTAATAATAAATAAGTATTAAGTAGTAATAAATCAGTATTAAGAGTAATAAATAGTAATAGAAGTAAATAAATAAGTATTAAATAGCTACACAAACTAAGTTAATACAATCGTAATCACCTACAGTATTCCGTGTCAATAACTACGTATTACATAGTAATAAATAAGTATTAAGTAGTAATAAATCAAGTATTAAATAGTAATCCTAAAGTTTAAATAGTAATAAATAACGTATTAATAGTCAACTAAATCCAGTCTTTAAGTCGTCATAAATACCGTCTTAAATAGTACTACAATCAGTCTTTAAAATCGTAATAAATCAAGTATTAAGTCGTAATAAGAAATAAATAGTAATAACTAAGTATTAAGTAGTATACATAGTATTAAATAGGTAACTAAATAAGTATTAAAATAGTATTAATAAGTCATTAAGTAGTAATAATAGTATTAAATAGTTAATAAATAAGTCTTAAAGTAGTACTAAATAAGTCATTTTAAATAGTAATAAATAAGTATTGAAATGTAATCACATAAGTATTAAATCGTACTCATAAGTATTAAGTAGTATCAATAGAGTATTTAAGTAGTAATCAATAAGTATTACATAGTAATACATAAGAGTATTCATAGTAAATAAATAGTATTAAGGTAGTTACTCAATAAGTATTAAAGTCGTTATAAAATTAAGTATTAAATAGTAATAACTAAGTATTATGTAGTAATACAAAGGAATCAAATAGTATAAATAAGTTTACGTAGTAAAAAATAATGTATTAAATGTAATAAATAAGTATTATAAATAGTAATAAATAGTATTACGTAGTAACTAAATAAGGGTATAAATAGTAAATAAATAAGGTATTAAGTAGTAATAAATCCAAGTATTAAATAGCTAACTCAATAAGTATTTAACATAGTAACAAATAGTAACTTAAAGTTGAGGTTAATAAATAAGGTATTAAATAGTAATTGCAAATAAGTATACGTAGTAATATAGTATGTAAATAGTAATAATAAGTTTATTAGTAATATAAATCAGTAATAAATAGTTATAATAAGTATGAAGTAGGTAATCAATAAGTATTAATAGTAATCACATAAGTATTTAAATAGTAATAGAATAAGTATAAGTCGTTATAAATAGTAATACATCAGTATTTAAGTAGTAATAAATAGTTAATAAATCTAGTATGAAATAGGTAATAAATAAGTATTAAGGTCAGTAATAAATAAGCTATTCAAGTAAGGATAATCAAATAGGCTATTAAATAGTATAAATAAGAATTAATAGTAATAATAAGGTATTTAAGAGCTTCATAAATAAGTATTTAAAATAGTAATATAATAAGTATGTCCGTAGGTCATATATAGTATTAAATAGTAATACATAAGTATTAAGTAGTAATAAAAATAGTCATAAATAAGTATTAAGTCGTAATAATAGGTACTTACAAGTTAGTAATAAATACGTATTAAATAGTAATAAATAGTATTAGTAGTCATTAAATAAGTATTGAGAGGATAAATTAAGTATTTAAATAGTAATAAATAAGTATTAAGTAGTAATAAATATGCATTTCCATTAGTAATAAACTCAAGTATTCGTCAAGCTAGAATACATAAGTCTTAAATAGTAATAAATAAGTCTTAAGTAGTAATCAAATAGTCATGAAATAAGTATTACGTCGTAATAAATAGTAATTAATAAGTATTAAGTCAGTCATAAATAGTATCTAATAAGTATTAAATAGTAATGAACATAAGATTATGCTTAGACAATAATAAGTATTAATAGATAATCAACTAGGTATTTAAATGGAATAAATACAGTCTTTTAATAGTATTACCTCAGGTCTTTAACATGTACTAAATAAGTATTGACCACTAGTACTCCTACGTATTACAAAGTCAAGAGTACCAGTCAGTCGATTACACGTCCTCCACACGTATTTCACTAGGTCCTCCCTACGTTTCATCTACGACATCCTACGTCTTTAACTCGAAATCCATAAGTTTATCTGTCCAATCCCAGCATACGACGTCATTACAATAGACTTCCGAAGGTAAAAACAATCGTCATCCGACGCCACCCTAAGTCTTAGTCGTTCAAATCAACGTAAACGTATTAATAACTCAGTATTACGTAGTCCATCCATAACACTCACTACCCCCACCTACAACCCCACTACCACCCACCTACCACTACTACCACCCCACTCCTACGTGTACCACTGGGACAATTAAGAGGGACAATTAATCTGATGGAACGCACGACGTCTTTGTGAGCGGGGGGGAAAATCGGGACCCGGTTGAAAACACTCAGTCACAGGGGAGTAACGTGCAAACCTCCACGCTTGGCAGTTGCTCTACAGCTGGCCGCGGTTGCGGATGGGAGAGGTTCAACGAAATTATCTCTATCAGATATTAAACAAGCTTGGGTCGCGAGACGAATCAAAGAACGTGGTGGAAGAGAAAAGTGACATTCTGCTTAGGTACTGGTTTATTTGGGTCAGAAGCAGGCGAATATGTCAACGAAAGCACTGGGAGCCTCGTGGAAACGTGGGACAAGTAGTTGTTGTTCTCCAAGGAGTTTGCCATGGACTAGATTTGGTCTTGCTAATTGGAAGGATCCTGCTTGAGACTAGGATGAAAAAAAACAATAATTGCAGCCACAGCGTATGGGTTGTGGTGGCTCAACACCTTGTAGTTACGAGTTACAGAGCGGATACAGCGTAGGAAAAGGCTTTCCTTGGCAATCGCCCACACCGCCAACATGCCCCAGCTACACTAGTCCCACATGCTGCGTGTTGGTCCATATCCCTCAAATGTCTTATCATGTACCTGTCTAATGTTTTAAATATTGGGATAGCCCCAGCCTCAATCCTATCTCCTTTGGCAGTCGTTCATACACCCACCA
>CM069167.1:2111122-2168622 GCA_035221665.1 Okamejei kenojei
GCCACACCCCCCCCACCCCCCCCCCCCCCCCCCCCCCTTCCCCCCCCCCTCGGGTTTGTCGATTTGGGGTTGTCGTTGCGGTTTATGTGCGTTGTCGTGCGGTATCGATGCGTGTCGTGCAGGTGTCGTGCGGTGTCGTGTGAGTGTCTTGCGTTGTCGTTGCGTTATGTCGTGCGTGTCGTGCAGTATCGTGACGTGTAGTGCGGTGCCGTTGCGGTGTCGTTGCGGTATCGTGCCCTGTCGTGACGGTGTGGGCGGTATCGTGCAGGGGTATCGTGCGTATCGGGTTGGTGTCGGGTGTCGTTTGCGGTGTCGTGCGGTGTCGTGCGTGTCGTGGGAGGTGTCGTGGCTGTAGCGTTGCGGTATCGTGCGGTGTCTCGTGCGGCATGTCGTGCGGTATAGTGCGGTTTCGTTGATGTCGTGCGGTGTAGTGCTGGGGATCGTTTGCAGGTATCGTTGTGATGTGTGCATGTCGTTGCGCGTATCGTTGCGGTATCGTGCGTTTTTGTCGTGCATTTGTCGTGCGGGTATCGTTGCGTGTCGTGCGGTATGTGCGGTATCGTCTGCGTTGTCGTGCGGTGTCGTGCGGGTATCGTGCGGGTATCGTGCGTGTTAGTGCATGTCGTGCGTGCGGTGTTCGTTGTCGTGCGGTATCGTGCGGTATCGTGCGGTGTCGTGCTGTGTAGTGCGAGGTGACGTGCGGTTGTCGTGCGGTGTCGTGCTGGTATCGTGCGCGTCGTGCTGGTGTCGTTTCGGTTTATCGGTGCGGTTGTCGTGCGTTGGATTGTCGTTTGCGGTTATCGTGCGGTATCGTGTGTGGGCGGGTGTCGGGCGGTATTGTTCGGTCGGTATCGTGCGGTGTCGGGCGGTGTCGTGCGGTTTGTCGGCGGGTTATCTTGTGGGGTATGTCGTGGGGATCCCTGCGGTATCGTGCGGTTATAGTGGCGCGTCGTGTGCGGTGTCGTGCGGTTATCGTGCGGTGTCGTGCGGTTTGTCGTGCGGTTTATGTTTGCTGTATTAGATGTGTGTGGTCGTTCTGCGGTGTGTTTTGACGGTGTCGTGCGGTTATCGTGCGGTTTTTTGTCGTTTGCGGTGTCGTGCGGTGTCGTGCGGTATCGTGGGGTTGTCGTTGGGGTATCATGCGGTATCGTGCGGTGTCGTGCGTTTTTCGTGCGGTGTCGGTGCGGGGTTATCGTGTGGTGTCGTGGGTATCACGCCGGTTATCGTGCGGGTCGTGCGGGGTAACGTTGGGTGTAGTGCGGTGTGTTGCTCGGTGGTGTCGTGGGTTATCGTGCGGTGTCGTTGGAGGCTTTTGTCGTGGGGTTTTTGTCGTGCGGGTTTGTCGTGCGGTAAACGTGCGGTTGTCGTGCGGTGTCGGGGGTGTCGTGCGGGGTTGCTGTCGTGCGTGTGGTTTGCGGTTTGTTAAGTTGCGGTTATCTTGCTCGGTTGTCGGGGTTTGTCGTTGTGGTAGTGTGTGGTGTCGTGCGGTATGTGCGGTGTAGGGGTTGTCATGCGGTTTATCGTGCGGTTTTATCGTGCTTGTCGTTGCGGGATCGTTGCGGTACGTGCGGTATCGTGCGGTGTCTGTCGGGGTGTCATGAGGTATAGTTGCGGTATCGTGCGGGTGTCGTGCGGTTGTTCGTGTGGAGTTGTCGAGGTGTCGTGGGGTATCGTGCGGTGTCGTGGGGGTATCGTGCGGTATCTTTTTTTGTGGTGTCGGGTGTCGTGGGGTGTCGTTGCGGTATCTGCGTTTTGTCGTGCGGGTTATAGTTTGCGTTGTCGTGCGGATTGTTCGGGCGTGTGTCGTGCTAGGTATGTGTGCAGGTTTGTCGTGCGGTTGTCGTGGGTGTGGGCAGTTATCGGGCGTGTCGTGCGGTTTTGTCGTGCGGAGTCGTGCGGTTATCGTGCCTGTCGTGCGGGTGTCGTTGCGGTATGTGCGGTATCGTGCGGTATCGGGTGGTGGTTCGGGGGTGTCGTGCGGTGTCGTGCGGTATCGGGCTGGTATCGTGCAGGGGGATTGTCGGTTTGTCGTTGCGGGGTGTCGTTGCGGTTCGGGGATTTGTGTCGTGGGCGGTGTCCGTGGCGGTGTGTCGTGCGTATCGTGCGGGTATCGTGCGTTGTCGTTGCGGGTTGTCGTTGCGGTATCGTTTGCGGTATCGTGCTTGTCGTGCCGGTGTTGTGCTGGGGTTAATTCGTTTGCGGGTATTGTGGTGTCGTGCATGTCGTGCGGGTATGTGCGGTATACTTCGTGCGGGTCGTGCAGTCGTTGCGGTTATCGTGAGTTGTCGTTGTGCGCAGTTTTTTGGTTAGGTTATCGTGCGGTTATCGTTGCGTTGTCGTGCGGTGTCGTGGGTTTTTATCGTTATCGTGCGGTATCGTGGTTGTCGTGCATGTCGTGCGGTGTCGTGCGGTTATCGTGCAGATGTCGGGCGGTATCGTGCGGTATCGTTGCCGGTGGTATCGTGCGGTTTTTTGGTCGTGCGGGTGTCCGTTGCGTGTCGTGCGTGTTGAGTGTCGTTGCGGTGTGGTGCGGGTTATGTGCGTGTCGTGTTTGCGGGTGTCGTGCGCGGTATCGTGCGTTTTGACTTGTGTGCGGTGATTGTGTGTCGGGGTATCGTGCGTGTTGTCGTGGGGTTGTTCTTGGTGGCTGTTCGTGCCGGTATCGGGTTTGCGCCATGTCGTGACGGTTGTCGGGCGGTTGTGTTGCGGGGTTTTATTCGTGCGTGTTGTCGTTTGCGGTTGTCGATTGCGGTTATCGGGTTTTCGGTGCGTGTCGTTGCGGGTATCGTGCGGTGGTGTCGGGTGTCGTTTCGGTATCGTGCGTATCGTGTGCGGTGTCGGTGTCGTGCGGTTATCGTTTGGCGGTTATGTATGCGGTTTGGTATCGCGCGTGTCGTGCTTAACCAGGTGTGAGCAGGTAGCTGAAGCAGTAGCAGCAGGTGGCGCTGCTGCCAGCCGCAAGTGCCTTAGAGCAGCAGGGTTGGGGGACTCGGCCAGGCTCAGGTTCCGACTCAGGGGATGGGGAGGTCTGACTGGTTGGTCATCGATGTAGACACACTTGGATCTGCAGGAAGAGGAGTCGAAAGGTGGCAGAGGATCTGATCCACCGCGCGGTTGGCGTGGGAACTCCACTATTGCCTATGACCTGAGTATACTTGGGTGGCACTGACACAGATTAAATCTTTCCCCCCTCACCTGGAAACCTCCTTCCCCAATTCTCCCTTTCCCAATTTCCTCTTCATGTCTCCTTTTTTCTTTCCCTCTCTCATTCTCTTTCAAATGACCCTATACTCTCTCATTTTCTTCAATTTTGCCCTTTGTTTTCATCTCTCTACGTTCCTCCTCTCCCTCTGTCTCGTTTCACTCTATCTCCACCTACACCCACTTCATTATCCTCAATCCCGAAATCAAACGCTCGATGAAAACCTTCCCTCTTTTTTACACTCTCTCTCTCTCTCTCTCTCTTCTCTCTCTCCCTCTCTCTCTCTCCTTCATTGTCTGTCTCTCGCTTCTCTCTCTCCCTCTCTCTCTATCTATCTATCTACCTCTTTCTCTATCTATGTCTGTCTCTCTCTCGCTGTTTCTCTATTGTCTGTCTCTCGCTGTTTCTATTTCTCTGTCTGTCTCTCTCTCTTAACCCCACCTGACTTCCCAATGAAACCACATGAACTTTGCGTGAATCTTCTGTCATTTATGGAGTCCATACAGCAGGACATAGGTCCCTCCTTGGTCCATATCCCTCTACACCTGTGCTATCCATTGTACCTGTCAAATGTCTGTATGCGTAGTTGGTATAGTATCCTAAGTGACTCTCATGGTTCATAGGAAATTCATTAGCCTTAACCGGAGTAAAACTTATGCCCTTTGGTTCCGATTCTTAAGTTGGGTAAAAAAACTGTGTGCATTAATGTTCTATTCCCTCGAACACTCCTTCTTTTACTTCTCCACAAAGACCGTCCTGCTCTCCAGTTTTGGTCGCTGTCGGTGTGGGGGTGGCTGCTCGGTTCGAAACACGCCGACGAGATCCGAGAGACCGACTCCCCAGCGCACACATACTCAATCACCTCCTCCTCTTCCCTCCACACAGCCAATCCCGCTAGCCCAATAGCTGACCATCCGCCCATGTCTCCGAGCCTCATCCCTCTCCTCCACAGACACACCCCCACTCCCCCCCACCAGCAGCCATGACAGGCCTCCCCTCCTTCGACCTCCTCCACCTCCCCTCTCTCCCTCTCCTCTCCCCCTCTTCCCCCCCCACCTCTCCCCCCTCATCTCTCCCCCTCCCCTTCCCTCACCTCTCCACTCTTCCCCCCACCTTTCCCCCCATCTCTCCCCTACCCTGCACCTCCTCTCCCCCTTTCCCACTCCCGTCCCCCCCACCTCTCCCCCTCATCTCACCCTACCCTCTCCCCCACTCTCCCCCTACATACTCCCCATTCCCCCCCACCTATCCCCCTCCCCTTCCCCCTCCTCTCCCCTCTCCCCCCTCTTCTCTTCCCCCACTCTCCCCCTCTTCTCTCCCTCCCCCTTCCCCCACATCTCCCCCTCTCCTATCCCCCACTTCCCCCACCTCTCCCCCTCATCGATCCCCCCTCCCCTCCCCCCACCTCTCCCCACCCGAAACCACTCACCATCGGTAGGCTGTTGATGTTCAAACAGGACTGGTCATATTTCACCCTGCGGTATGACCCTTGCTTCCCCCTCTCTCTCCAGCCTCCCCCTTCCTCGTTCTCTGACCCAGTCCTTCGATATAGATCTCGGGGCTAACGGAGTCAGGGGATATGGGGAGAAGGCAGGAACGGGGTACTGATTGGGGATGATCAGCCATGATCACATTGAATGGCGGTGCTGGCTCGAGGGGCCGAATGGCCTCCCCCTGCCCCTATTGTCTGTGTTTCAGTCTGACATCTTATCTCTGTAAGCATCGTTTCCGAGCTCTCCATTATCCTTCAACTTCATCTCTTTTGATGTCTCGTTTTCACACCTTGCCCTTCCTTATCTCTGTGCCTCCCTCTCCCCTGACTCTCCGTCTGAAGAAGGGTCTCGACCCGAATCGTCATCCATTGCTTCCCTCCGGAGATGCTGCCTGACCCGCTGAGTTACTCCCGCATTGTGACAGTGTCTATCTTCGGTGTAAACCAGCATCTGCAGTTCCTCTTCAAACCCTTACCCCCTGCACCGAGTCAGCACTTCACAGAAAGAGCTGCTGCTCTCAGGTGGTTAAAATACAAGTCTCCTTGCCTCAGACCGGAGCATCCCCGCTTTCTGGTTAAAAGTGGACCATAAACTCACCGTTTGAGCTGCCGAGAGCCGTCGACTGAGCGGTACATCCCAGAGCCCAGATGTGAAGCGCAGGAGGTGGGACTCAGGCAACAGCAATTAACTCTGGAGTCTGCGTCATTCAGCTACATTTCTCCACTAAATTAATCCAGCGGCTTGGAAAGGGAGTGAGAGGTCGGGGGTTGTTTCAACGTAACGTCGAGCATGAGCTTTGGGTGGGGCGGAGGGAGAGGGGGAGAGGGGAGGGAGAGGGGTGAAGAGGAGAGGAGAGGAGGGAGTGGGGAGTGGGTTGTGAGGCTGGAATGGGGAGGGAGTGGGCGACGAAGTGTGGGGAGATGGGAGAGGGGAGAGGGGAGATGGGAGGTGGTAGTGGGGGATGGGGAGGGGAGAGGAAGTGGGTGAGAGCGGAGGAGGGGAGGAGGAGACGGATGAGAGGGCGAGGGGGAGAGTAGGGGAGAGTGGAGAGTAGGAAGTGGGAGAGAGGTGGATTTTGGGATTTTATGGTATGAGTCAGAGTGTTTTATTGTCGTGTGTTGCCAGATAGAAAAATGACATTCCTACTTGCTGAGCACAAACACAATATGTAAACATAGTCCGCTGCAACAAATATTCTTAAACAAGCAAAAAAAGTTTCAGGTGTGTGTGTATATATATGTATATATATATATATATATATTATATATATATATATGTGTGTATATATATTTATGTTATATAAACATTTATATATATGTTGTTTGGTGTGTGTCTAGGAAGCAATTGAGATGCTGGTTTAAATTCGAAGGGTAGACACATATGCTGGCATGTAACTGCGGGACAGGCAGCATCTCTGGGTGACGTTCAGGTCGAGGACCTTCTTCAGTATATATATATATATGTACAGTACTGTGTAGAGAGAATTGGATACAGTCTTAAAGATAGCGGAAATCATGGGTATGGGGAGATAAGGACGAAGAGAGAAGGCCAAGGAACGCGGGGTACTGATTGTGGGATGTCAGCCATGATCACATTGAATGGAAGGGCATATGGCCTCCGCCTCACCTAATTGTATACTATTTATCTATAGTGTGAGTATAATGTAAAGATATCTATTATGTCTAGCATTATAAATAATATATATAATAATGATTTATATAATAATATAAATTTTATATATACAATAATAATATAATGGTCACAACCCTAAACGTCACCCATTCCTTCTCCCCAGAGATGCTGCCTGTCCCGCTGAGTTCCTCCAGCATGTTGTGTCCACCTTGTATAGAAACATATATACATTCAAAAAAAACAAACAATAATAGTGTAAAAAGGCAAAACCAATGGCCCCAAGTTTTTGGTAGTTCGGAGCTGGTTTGGAAGTTGTTTAATAGCCTGATGGCTGTAGGGAAGAACCTGGCCGTTACAGTTTGATCTGTTTGCAGGGATCAGTTCAATTACATCGCCAAATGGCCACAGAATCGGGAGGGAATGAAGACTTAATATCAGGAGACTATGTAGAGAGGAACTGCAAGTGCTGGCTTATACCACAGATGGACACAAAGTGCTGGAGTAACTCAGCGGGTCAGGCAGCATCTGTGGAGTGGAGGAGGGGTGACGTTTCTGGTTGGGATCCTTCTTCAAACTCTGTTCTATGGATGTGTGTGTGTGTGTGTGAGAGAGAGAGAGAGAGAGAGAGGGGGGGGGGGAATGAAGAGAGATAGAGGGGAAAAAAGAGAGAGGAGATGGGCGGGAAGTGAGAGGTAGGGGAGTGAGAGAGAGGGGGGAAGAGAGGAGGGGAAGGGAAAGAGAGAGGAGTGGGGGTGAAGTGAGAGAGAGGGGAAAGAGGAAGAGAGAGAGAGAGGGGAAGAGATAAATTAGAGAGAGGGTGTACGAGAGGGAGAGGAGGAAAGATAGGAGATACGGGGGAAGTGAGAGAGAAGGGAACGAGAGAGATGTTGAGAGGCGAGAAAGAGAAAGAAGAGTGAGTGAGAGAGAGAGAGAGAGTGGATACAGGAGGATAGGGGTGAGAGAGAGAGAGAGAGGAGAGAAATAGAGAGGGGAAGAAAGAGAAGCCGAAAAGAGGGATAAGTGAGAGAGGGAGAGAGACACACATAATAGAGAGGAGGGGAGAGGTTGATGCAGCAGGGGCAGAAGGATGGAGTTGATGAACAAGGGTTTATTGGGAAGATTAAGTCTGAGATAGATTAATAAGGAAATAATACCATACAGCGACAACAATATCCTCCGTTTATATAGTGCCTTTATCCAATGAAATCTCCGAAGCTGCTTCATAGGAAAAGCCAGGATTTCTGAACCACACACCAACATGACGAGCAGGTCCTGGGTCGATCCTCCTCATTGAGACTAATGCTATCTGTGGATCGGGCATTACTGGACTTCATCTTGTACTAAATGTCATTCATGTTGCTCACTTTATCCTGTATCTGTACACTGTGGGCAGAAGGGTTGTAATCGTGTGTTGTCTTCCCGCTGGCTGGTTAGCACGCAACAGAAGCTTTTCACTGTACCTCGATACACGTGACCGTAAACTAAAAACTCAGATTAAGACTCAACACACACAACACACACAGGGGGAGTGGAGAGATGGAGAGGAGAGAGATCTGGAACCTTGAGAGGAGAAACTACACTGGAGAGGATGTGTAGGGAGTGACGGAGTCATACAGCTCAGAAACAGGCCCTACGGCCCCAACTGCCCTATGCTTTACCAATGATGCCCCATCTAAGCTAGTCCTATTTGCCCTGATTTTGCATAACTCTAGACCTTTCCTATCATTTACTTTGTACAAATAGTCGCTTAACTGTTGGTAATAGTCCCACTCTACTTCCTCCTCTGGCTGCTCGGCCGCTTCGTTCCACATACACCCACCACCCTCTGTGTGAAAACGTTGCTCTTTAAGTTCCTGTAAAATCCTTGCACTATTAATGATTACAGTTTATTACTGATTATTGATTTATTGAAATATTGATCATTGCACATTTATCTGTGTCATTGCATTAATAGACCTGTATAGGGACAGCACAGTGGTGCAGTGGTAGAGTTGCTGCCTCACAGCGCCAGAGACCCGGGTTCCATCCTGACCACGGGTGCTGTCAGTACGGAGTTTGCACGTTCTCTCCCTGCGACCTTGTGGGTTTTCTCCGGGTGCTCCAGTTTCCTCCCACACTCCAAATACGTGCAGGTTTGTAGGTTAATTGGTCCTTTCTAAATTATCCCTAGTGTGTGTAGGATAGTGTTAGTGTGCGGGGATCGCTGGGGGGGGCGGATGGGGGGGGGGGGCGCGGGGAATGGTCGCTGGTCGGGGGGGGGGGCGCGGTCGGCGCGGACTCGGTGGGCCGAAGGGCCTGTTTCTGTGCCGTCTCTCTGAACTAAACTGAACAAAACTGTGTCTTGTGTGGGAAGGAACTGCAGATGCCGAAGATAGACACAAAATGCTGGAGTAATTCAGCGGGTCAGGCAGCATCTCTGGAGAGAAGGAATGGGTGTCGTTTCAGGTTGAGTCTGAAGAAGGGTCTCGACCCGAAACATCACCCGTTCCTTCTCTCCAGAGATGCTGCCTGACCCGCTGAGTTACTCCAGCATTTTGTGTCTATAAACAGTGCCTTTAGTTGCACTACGGACTTCGGCCTTGTTCTGTTAGGTTAACGTGTATTACTGATTATTAATTTATCAAGTTATTGATAGTTGTACATTTATCTGTGTATTTTACTTCGGAGTCACGTGAGTGACTACGTGAAGACCCCGCCAGCACGCATGCGCGACATATCGTCGAACGCATTGCGGAAGCGACAGTCGGGAGGAGCGCCGCTCCTCCAGCGCGAGTTTTGAAAAATTACGGAAGGTAAGTCTTACCTTTTCTGGTGAGCGTGGTGACTCGGTGTAATTTCTTTTTCAGAACGGAGAAGCAACCATGGAGTCGCGCAGGGAGAGGAGCACAGCTGATACCGCTGCTGTGGAAGGCAGCCAGCAGCGTGCCGTCTCTCCAGAGCTGCAGGTGCTGCCAGCAGCTGCCGGCTTCTCGCCGCTACAGACCCGCAGGTGCGCCGCGGAGTCGGTGGCAAAACCACCCAGAAGTTCGGACAGGTCCGTGACTCGGCTGGGTCCGGACCTGAAGACACCCCGTTCCCGGATAGGGACGGCGGGCGTTCTTTCCCGGGGAGCGGGTGGGAGCAGTGCTCCAGCGTGACCTGCTTATGCAGGGCAGAGTCACAGTGGGTCTCCTCGCTGACCCATGGCAGCATCCTTGCAAGGACTGCCAAATGTCTCACCCTCTTCGCAGGGGAGCATTAGGGGTCAGAGCTGGGCTGACCCTGAAGAAGGGGCAATGGCTGAACAGTCAGCTGTGAGGGGTGCCAGAGAAGAGAGAGCAGCAGAGATTGTGGGACACA
The DNA here is from genome assembly GCA_035221665.1 of Okamejei kenojei. Classification (NCBI taxonomy): domain Eukaryota; kingdom Metazoa; phylum Chordata; class Chondrichthyes; order Rajiformes; family Rajidae; genus Okamejei; species Okamejei kenojei. Next base: position 2,120,789 of record CM069167.1, read on the forward strand.
TGCTGTAATCAACTCAAGAAGGACTGCCTATACAAAGCTGCAAAGCCAGTACAAAAATACATGGCTACAAAACAGCTACAGGAGCAAGCCATTAACTTTATGGCTGGGAAGTACATTGCTCCAGAGAACTCCATTTCTCTTAAAGTACCAGCAGTCTATGACCCCATCTGGGGCAACAGGAGCCCATCATAAGGAGCCAGGAGGTGAAGCTCCAGAGAAACTGCTGGCTGCTAAAATCACAGCAGTACCAGGACAACTGATGGGGTTGATTTGCCTGAAGAGTTACTAGATGCTCTAGCAGACTGTAATACTCAGTGGAGATTAACAGTTACAGGAAGAGCATCATCAAGAAGTGCGGAATTATGCAAGACAAGTAGCACACAGGCGCCAAAATTGCTGTTGGGGGACCTCCCGAAGCAGGTGAAAGACCTCCATGAAGGAAGCCAAAGCTATAGGCCTGATCAAGGTGCCAAGCACCTCTAAAACCCACTATCAACAGCGGCAGCACCCCTACACACCCACCAGACATCGGTACTATGGAAGACCATCTGGTGGTGAAAGCTCGAAGGCCGGCCCACCTGCTCAGCGGTCTTTCAGACCATGGCCCAGCCCGGCCTTCATGGAAAATGCGCCAACCCGACAACGCAGCAACACAATACCAGAAGGAAACAACTGCGGAGACAACCCACACAACACCCGGTAACCATGGAGGTAGGTGGGTCTGGTTGTCTTAAAAAACATTGCATGTCCGATTCATCAAAAGTTGGGGGACGGTTGCACTTGTTTCATCATGTGTGCTGCACTTTTACCTCTGAACTTTTACATACTCGGAAGTAATTCAGAATTACAAAATTGAATTTGTATACGAACTAAAACCGTCCCAGTTTCAGCATACGCCTAGCAGGAAGTTCATACTTCACAAAAAGAGAGAACAGCAGGCCATGCTGAACTGTTAAGAACTAAACACAAAAGGGATTGAGAAAACAATCAGAGAATTTCAAGAGTTCGTATCAAATATATTTTATAAAAACTAAAAAAGATGGTGGTTGCCGTATCATTACAGATTTGACCGAACTAAATACTTCCGTTCAGTATGCCCATTTCAAAATAGACACGTTTGTCACACACAGGATCATCGTAAATACCTGAAATCTATCTGGATGGGACAGCTAATGGCAGTATGCCTTATCCAATGGGTTGTCATCAGCACCCAGGCTATTACAAATTTATTAAAACCAGCTTTAGCATACTTAAAGAAACATAACCATATCGTCATGGCTTACCTTGATGATATTCTCATTGTAGGTGAAAATTGGAGCTGGCTACATTGGTGGTATCAGCCACAACACAGAGATTTAACGTACATCCAGATAAATCAAAATTGGAACCCTCCACTACCATGGATTATTTGGGGTTCACTATTGACTCTGTTCATATGTCTATTCACCTTGCCACCAAACAAAGTGACAGACTTGATGGGAGTATGCAAAAGCCTCACTGGCATCAGGGAACCATCCATTCGGCAAGGAGTAAGAGTGATTGGGAAATTGGTGGCTGCGTTCCCAGCAGCACAATTGGACCACTCCATTATTAAAACCTGGAAGAGGGAAATTTTAGCTTTCAAAAAATCATGCAGGCCATTTCAATAGGCCTATGCAACTACCAGGGAAAGTAAATCAGAATTAAACTGGTGGATAGAAATGTTCCAATATTATCCTAACCCCATCACCCCATTCTATATCCCTAGGGTACATTACAGACTGATGCCAGTGCTAAAGGTTGGGGAGCAACTAATACCACCGCAAGTTGTGGTGGCAGATGAGTGCACAAAAATTATTCTGTTTAAAGCACTAGGAATTAATTATCTAGAAATGCTGGTAGCGTTTCATGGACTCAGGGCCTACTGCTCAGATGAGCACCAGTTGCATGTACGGTACAGATTGATACCACAGTGGGGGCCTATATATAGTCATATGGGTGAAATAAAGTCGATATCATGTGATGAATTGCCTAATAATATCTGGCACTGGTGTCTGGAGAGAGATTTGGATCTCAACCACTTACCTTCCAGGTAAGCTAAATACAGTGGCAGAACACCAGGTCACGTAAATTCAAACGACAACATTAAATGGATGTTGGATCGGAAAGTGTTTACAGATATTATAAACCGGTATGGGACACCAGATATCGACCTTTTTTCCATCCAGACTAATTCACCAACTGCCAACATATGTTGCTTGGGAACCAGACCCAGGGCAGCAGCGATGGACGATTTCTCGCTGGATTGGGGGGGGGGGGGGGATTTGTTTTGCTATGCATTTTTCCCCTTCTGCCTCATCAGGCAAGTCTTACAATAATTAAACAAGACGCCGCAACGGGTACCATGGTTCCCAACAGTACAAAGATGGTCTCAGAACCCTGCATCTGGATCAACAACGGCCAAGGAGGTTGGCACACCCCGTGCGGGAAAGTATCCGTGCCATGACTGTATGAACTTGTTGATTTGCAGTTTCTGAACAGGCCATTTCTGGGATACGGACTCTCCGACAGGACGATCAATGCCATCTCAGCGTCGTGCAGGGAGTCCACGAGAAGACAGTACCTGACATATGTCAGGAAATAGGAAGTGTTCTGCACCAGGACGAACACTACATATGACTCAGCCACCAACACTGAAGTGCTGGAGTTCTGGCCACCCTTCATTTCGATGAAGGATTGAGTTACAGTGCCATTATTGTGCAAGGAGTGCCCTATCTAATATCTGGGCAGAGGGAGTGATCACCTGGCTATAGGATCACACCCACTAGTACCTAAACGAATGAGGGGTATTTGTACTCTATTCCCCCCAGGTCCAGATACACCTATATATGGGACATAGGTAGTACACCATGTTACGAGGATGGACACCAATATCGGGGCTCACTCTGGACAAACTAATATCCTAGATGGGAATGATTATGGCACTTGGATCAGCACAACGGGTCCAGTCCTTACACAAGCTAGAATAGGACGTCATGTCTGTCACAAATGGCAGATAACCTGCTACATACAGGGGTACTTAAACAAGACTGACCCGGTTCCTTTGGCCAATATTAGAGTTCTGGCCTACCCTGCATAGTGACACATATTTTCTAATATATAGTCACCAAGACACTTATGGGCACGGAGAGAGCTTTCTCATTAGCCATAAATGCCCTCACCTAAGGTCACAGTGCAAACCATATCCAGATGGTTCGGGTGGTATTACGTGCAGTGGTGAATACTAATGTTTCAAATCTCACTCCAACAGGGCTGCATCTACATCGGACGCTAGGATGATGGGAGTTCCTATGGACGCATTCAATGCTTTATAATAAACCCGTGGCCGATCTTGAGACGTTTGCAGGGAAAAATTAAGTTCTGTAAAATAAATTACCCAATGTGGGGCATATTATTTTAGGTATGAATAATACCTTTATTGTTTTTTCAGCACAGTGTCGTGTGTGAAATACGTTCATCCTCCGTCCAGAATGGCAGTGTGTGAGCATGGTCTCGTTCCCAGGGCATGAAATCACAGAGCTTTGAAATCTTCACGTAGTCACTCACGTGACTCCGAAGTAAAATAGTAAGATTAAATGAGAACTTACCAGTTTGAAGTTTGATCTTTATTTTATGAGGAGTTACGATGAGGGATTACGTGCCCTCCGCTCCCAAAACCCTCTATTATAAAGTTCAACTGGTATGGAAGTTCTCTCTTATCTTACTATATTAGTCTACTCTGGTATCTGTGATTTCACACCACTGCTTTGAAGAATGTCGCGCATGCGTCCTGGCGGGGTCTTCACGTAATCCCTCATCGTAACTCCTCATAAAATAAAGATCAAACTTCAAACTGGTAAGTTCTCATTTAATCTTACTATTATTGCATTAATAGGCCTGTTAACTGCGTAAGCAGTTCTTAGAATAGAGAGAGAAAGCGAGAGAGAGGGAGAAAGAGAGAGTGAGAGTGCGAGAGAGAGAGAGAGGGAGAGAGAATGTGGAAGAGACAGGCAGAGAGAAGCAGTTCGTAGAATATTCTATCTAAGGGGAGGCCATTTAAGATTGAGGTGAGAGAGTTGTGAATTTGTGGAATTCCCTGCCACAGAGGGCAGTGGAGGCCAAGTCACTGGATGGATTTAAGAGAGAGTTAGTTAGAGCTCTAGGGGCTGGTGGAGTCAGGGATATGGGGAGAAGGCAGGCACGGGTTATTGATTGGGGATGATCAGCCATGATCACAATGAATGGCGGTGCTGGCTCGAAGGGCCGAATGGCCTCCTCCTGCACCTATTTTCTATGTCTCCTGTCCCACTTGCCAATTTTTTCAGCAACTTCCAGCATCATTGACTGACGTATCAGGTCACCGTAAAATATGCAGCGTGATGATGTATTGACGCGCGGTGTTTTTTCAAGTGTCGCAACATTTATTTTGTCGCCGCTGGATTTTGAAATGTTCAAAATCTTTTGGTGACCCTGATATATGACGCCGGCGGTCACCGAAAAAATCGGCAAGTGGGACAGGGGCCTTAAGAGTTTCATATGGCAATGAAACAGATTGGAATTGGCCACTGAAGTGGATGTTGTGACTGTCGCTACCTGTGAGCTCCAGCGGCGACCTGGCTTTCGGGGCTGTGGTGCTCCAGCGACGTTCCAGCGGCGACCTGGCTTCGGAGCTGCGGTGCTCCAGCGGCGACCTGGCTTTCGGGGCTTGCGGTGCTCCAGCGGCGACCTGGCTTCGGGGCTGGGGTGCTCCAGTGTTCCAGCGGCGACCTGGCTTTGGAGCTGCGGTGCTCCAGCGGCGACCTGGCTTTCGGGGCTGGCGTGCTCCAGTGTTCCAGCGGCAGGCCCTGTGGCGGTGTTCCGGCGTTCCGGCGACGGCGGTGGCGGCAGCCCGGCTTCGGAGGCTCGGCCGCGGGCCTGGTGGACGGCAACATCGGAGGCCTGGATCTCCTCAGCGCAGATGGAGAACAAGGAGGGAAGAAGACAAAGATTCTAAGACTTTTGCCTTCCACCACAGTGAGGAGGTGCCTGGTGAACTCACTGTGGTGGATGTTAAATGTGTTTATTGTGTGTTTTGTTTTTTATTATATGTATGACTGCAAGGTAACGAAATTCCGTTCAGACCGAAAGGTCTGAATGACAATAAAGGATAATCTAATCTGATATATCCTGCAGGGGTCTCACCTGAGCCAGTTTTAAACCAGCCTGCTTCTCTGTACACTAACTTCCTACGTGAGTAAATATCACGAGTTTATTTAATTGTTTAATTGCCATCTGTGCCAACAACGGATAAGATGAAAGTCATTACCTGCTGCCACTTAACAGGTCATTAACTCAATGCGCACAGAGAATAGAGTGCAGCACTGAAACAGGCCCTTCAGCCCAACATGCCATGCCAACCACAGATAGAAATATAGAAAACATAGAAAAATAGGTGCAGGAAATAGGCCATTCGGCCCTTCGAGCCAACACCGCCATTCAATATGATCGTGGCTGATCATCTAAAATCACTACCCCGTTCCTGCCTTCTCCCCATATCCCTTAATTCCGTTAGTCTTAAGAGCTAAATCTAGCTCTCTCTTGAACACATCCAGTGAACCGACCTCCGCTGCCTTCTGCGGCAGAGAATTCCACAGATTCACAACTCTCTGGGTGAATTGTGATTCCACCAAGTTGCCCCAATCTCCACCAGTCCCAACAGCCCACATTTGGCCCTCATCCCTCACCCCTCATTCACGTACCACGTCCAAATCTCTTTTAAATATTACTATAGCACCTGCCTCAACCACCTCCTCTGACGGACATGGAGAAACTCAGCGGGTCAGGCAGCGTCTCTGGAGAAAATAAACAGGTGACATTTCAGGTTGAGACCCTTCTTCAGACATTTCCTCCTTACATACTTCCTCTGGCAGCTCGTTCCATACACCCACCACCCTCTGAGTGAAAAGTTGTTCCTCAGGTTCATATTAATTCTTTCCACGAGTAGTTGCTCTACTCAACAGCCAAAAATCTGTCACTCCCTTTAATCTGGTATTTTGTTGGTTCACATGCTTGATCAATGGTGTTTTCTCTTATTATTATGAATGTTTAGTGTTTTCTGAGTCATTCGTAACTGTCACTGTATGTCATGTTGTTACTTGTCGGCAGAGGAGCACCAAGGCAAATTCCTTGTATGTGAATACTTGGAATTCTGGAAATGGCGGCGCTGCCTGGCCACTCCCTTCGGGGGGGTGCGACTTTTCTTGTCGTGTCCCCTGTCACCGTCTCCGTCTGTGCTGAGGCCTAATGGCGGAGCTGGTGGCCTCGGAGCTGTGGCGGTGTTCCAGAATTCCAGCGGCGGCGGCGGCCCGGCTTCAGAGCTGTGGTGCTCCAGCGGTGGCGTTCTAGCGGTGGCATTCCAGCGGCGACCCGGCTTCAGAGCTGTGGTGTTCCAGCGTTCCAGCGGCGACCCGGCTTCAGAGCTGTGGTGTTCCAGCGTTCCAGCGGCGACCTGGCTTCAGAGCTGTGGTGTTCCAGCGGCGACCCGGCTTCAGAGCTGTGGTGTTCCAGCGTTCCAGCGGCGACCCGGCTTCAGAGCTGTGGTGTTCCAGCGTTCCAGCGGCGACCCGGCTTCAGAGCTGTGGTGTTCCAGCGTTCCAGCGGCGACCCGGCTTCAGAGCTGTGGCGTTCCACGGCGACCCGGCTTCAGAGCTGCGGTGCTCCAGCGGTGGCGTTATAGCGGCAGACCCAGCTTCAGAGCTGTGGCGGGGTTCCAGCGTTCCGGCGACGGCGGTGGCGGCAGCCCGGCTTCAGAGGATCGTCCGCGGGCCTAGTGGACGACAACATCGGAGGCCTGGATCACCTCAGCGCAGAGGGAGAACAAGGAGGAAAGAAGACAGAGACTTTAAGACTTTTGCCTTCCACCACAGTGAGGAGGTGCCTGGTGAACTCACTGTGGTGGATGTTAAATACGTGTTTATTGTGTGTTTTGTTTTTTTATTATGTTATGACTGCAAGCAACGAAGTTTCATTCAGACCGAGAGATCTAAAGGACAATAAAGGATACTTTAACTAACTTTGACTTGGCCAATAAACTTACTTCCATTCCCACCTTAACCCTTGTCCCCTGCTTTTTGATTCCCCTACTCTGGGTAAAAGACAATCAGCCCATCTATTCTCCTCATGGTTTTGTCCACCTCTATAAGATCACCCCTCATCCTCCTGCGCTCCAAGGAATAGAGACCCAGCCTGCTCAACCTCTCCTGGCAACATCCTGATAGATCAGAGGGACAGAGAGGGGGGGAGGAGAGAGAGAGAGAGAGAGAGAGAGGGAAAGAGGGAGAGAGATTTCCATGTTGTCTCCTGACCAATTCCACCCACATCTTCCTGCTCCAAGGATTAAACTCCTCGCCTGCCCAACCTCTCCCTGTAGCTCAGACCCACGAGTCCTGGCAACATCCTTGTATATATATATAGAACAAATCAAAAGTGCAGTGAATCTATAATGCTACTATTTGGTAACCCTAATGGTGCATAATTACTTTGATTAATACTGTATGACTAACACTATCCAGGGAGTGGTTCAAGGAAATAAAATGAATTACTCTGCATAATCACATTTTTATAACATCCACACTACATTTTGTCTTTATTCACTAGCCACATTTTGAGTATCTTTTCATTTTCTCCCTGTTGGAAAATATAATTTAATATAACACAATGTTGCATTCTATAATTTGTACAGCATGGAAATAGGCCATTCGTCCCAACTTGTCCATGCCAGCCAAGATGCCCCATCTATGCTAGTCTCTCATGTACCTGCCTAACTGTTTCTTAAACGTTGGGATAGTCCCATGCAGCCTCAACTACCTCCTCCGGCAGCTCGTTCCGTGCAGCCACCACCTTCTGTGTGGAAAAAGTTACCCCTTAGGTTCTTATTAAATCTTTCCCTTCTCACCTTAAACCTGGTTCTTGATTTCCCCGCTCCAGGTAGAAAAAACTCCGTACACCACCCTATCTATCCACTCTTGAGCGATCACCCCAAGCCTCCTGCGCTCCAAGGAATATTCCTTGGATGAGGGGAGATAGATGCACAGAGTCTCCTGCCCAGAGCAGGGGAATCGAGGACCAGAGGACACAGGTTTAAGGTGAAGGGGAAAAGATTTAATAAGAATCTGAGGGGGAAGGGCAACGGGTGCCTCGGTCTGCTATAACTGAAATCCACTACATATACACCTGTAGATACATAGATACATTGACAATAGGGGGGTGGAGGCAGGTTCTCTGGATGCTTTCAAGAGAGAGCTAGATAGCGCTCTTAAAAATAGCAGTCAGGGGATCTCATTGAAACATATAAGATTATTAAGGGCTTGGACACGCTAGAGGCAGGAAACATGTTCCCGATGTTGGGGAGTCCAGAACCAGGGGCCACAGTTTAAGAATAAGGGGTAAGCCATTTAGAACGGAGACGAGGAAACACTTTTTCTCACAGAGGTTGGTGAGTCTGTGGAATTCTCTGCCTCAGAGGGCGGTGGAGGCCGGTTCTCTGGATGCTTTCAAGAGAGAGCTAGATAGGGCTCTTAAAGATAGTGGAGTCAGGGGATATGGGGAGAAGGCAGGAACGGGGTACTGATTGGGGATGATCAGCCATGATCACATTGAATGGCGGTGCTGGCTCGAAGGGCTGAATGGCCTCCTCCTGCACCTATTGTCTGTTGTCTGTTGTCTAATAGGTGCAGGAATAGGCCATTTGGCCCTTTGAGGCAGCACCCGTTAAACGCTGCCACTTGGTGTGTGGCCTCGTGCGAGGGTCTTCGCCCTCCCACGCACGTTGTCTACACCAGGGCCAAGTGAAAGGTTCCGCTTGGTATCTGTGAGGATATAACGTTACAGCACTGTGGCGGGGAGGAAGTTAACTTGCAGATCATCAGTGATTTATTCAACAAACAACAGACGAGACGCTCAGCCAAACTCCCACATTTTGACCTCACATTAACCCAAGGCGTAACGGCAGCGCAGCGGGTAGAGTTGCCGCCTCCCAGCGCCAGGGACCCGGGTTCCATCCTGACCTCGGCGACCATCTATCTGGAGATCTCACCTTCTCCTCGTGACCCCGTGGGTTTCCTCCGGGTGCTCCGGTTTCCTCCCACATCACAAAGACGTGCAGGTTTGCAAAAGGGGTGAGAGAGGAGTTGGCAGAGACATTGAGAGTCACAGCACGGCGAGAGAGGCCCTTCAGCCCAACTCATCCATACCGGCCATGTTGCCCCATCTACAGTATGTTAGCCCCATTCACCTGCACTCACACCATATCCAGACAACCCTTCCCTATCCGAATGGCTGTCAAATGTTTTTATCGTACCTGTCTCAACAACCTCCTCTGGCAGCTCGTTCCATACACCCACCCCCTCTGTGAAAAAGTTGCCCCAGGTTCCTATTGAATCTTTCACCTCTCGCCTTAAACCTAGTTCCTCTGCTTCATGACTCCCCCACACTGGGTAAAACACGCTCCATTCCTGACTGCTCCCCTCATGATGTTATACACCTCTACACGGTTACTCCTTGGCCTCCTGCACTCCAAGGAATAAAGTCCTGCCTGCCCATGTGCAGGAAGGAACTGCAGATGCTGGTTCACACCGAAGATGGACACAAAATGCTGGAGTAACTCAGACAGCATCTCCGGATAGAAGGAATAGGTGACATTTCGGGTCGAGACCCTTCTTCACACTGAAAGGTCAAGGGAGGGGGGGGGGAGGGGCGGGAGGACTGGTGGTGAGAAAAGGCCAGAACAAATCAGGACTCGCAACAGATTGACCTGAGGATGTGTGGAGCCCACAATGGTCCATTGTTGGCTGGGGAAGATGGGATACACAGATGTGAACCGTGGAACTGGTGGGACCCTGAGAGTTGTGACTCTGTGGAATTCTCTGCCTCGGAAGGCAGTGGAGGCAGATTCTCTGGATGCTTTCAAGAGAGTGTTAGATAAAGATAGCGGAGTCAGGGGATATGGGGAGAGGACAGGAACGGGGTACTGATTGGGGATGATCAGCCACAATCACAGTGAATGGCGGTGCTGGCTCGAAGGGCCGAATGGCCTCCTCCTGCACCTATTGTCTATTGACAACTACAGTGGGGGATGGTGGAGAGAGAAGCTGGGAAATGGAATACGGAAGTTAGTGAAAATTAGAGAAATCAATGCTGCTGGGTTGTAAACTGCCCAAGCGAAATGTGAACCGTCTTAATGTGCCGGGCCCATTCAATACCCTTCAGAAGGCTATTCTCAAGAACAATAGACAATAGACAATAGACAATAGGTGCAGGAGTAGGCCATTTGGCCCTTCGAGCCAGCATGCATAACCTCCCGCACAACAGTGCATTTGGAGGTCCCTCCACTCCACCCCCCTCACCCCGACCCAATTTTGTGTCAGCAGCTCAACTACTCCCTCCCCCTCCCCTCTCCCTCCCCATCCCCTCCCCTCCCCCTCTCCCCCCCCCTCTCCCCATCCCCTCTCCCCTCCCATCCCCCTCCCCCATCTCCCTCTCCCCCATCCCCTCTCTCCCCATCCCCTCTCTCCCCATCCCCTCTCCCCATCCCCTCTCCCCCATCCCCTCTCCCCCATCCCCTCCCCCTCCCCATCCCCATCCCCTCTCCCCTCCCCCATCCCCTCTATCCCCATCCCCCATCACCCTCCCCCTCCCATCCCCTCTCCCCATCCCCTCTCTCTCCTTATCTCCACCATCACCCCTCCCCCTATCCCCTCCCCCTCTCCCATCTCCCCCTCCCCATCACCCCTCCCACTCTCCCCATCCCCCTCTCCCCCTATCCCCTCCCCCTCTCTCTCTCTCTCTCTCTCTCTCTCTCTCTGTCTCCCCCCCCCCCGCCCCCTCCCCCACTCCCATCTGTGTGGAATTTTCTCTCTCACTTCCTGCTTTGAATGACTTTGTTTGCCTTTCTCGGTTAAGAATAGATATTAAGCCAAGAGTGAATCAAGATGATTTAATTTTTTTTCGGAAATATATATATATAGATCTGCCAAAACCCTGAGTAAATGATGTGTTTGTCCAGTACTCTAATCCAACTAAATTAAAGATCAGGAAGAAGGGTCCCGACCCGAAACATCACCCATTCCTTCTCTCCACAGATGCTGCCTGACCCGCTGAGTTACTCCAGCGTTTTGTGTCTAAATTACTGACCATATCTACTCCCCCACCAGCAGAACATAGAACATGGAACAGAAAGAGCACAGGAACAGGCCCTTCGGCCCACATTACCCGTGCTGAACGTGATGCCAGGTTAAACTGATCTCCTCTGCCTGCACCTGATCCGTGTCCCTCCACTCCCTGCATATCCATGTGCCCGTCTAAAAGCCTCTTAAACACCACTGTCGTATCTGCCTCCACCCCCGCCACCTTCTGTGTGACCTAATTTTGCTCTTGTTACTTTACAACCCTTCCCCCTTCAGTAGTGGGGTGGACTGAGTTTGGAGTAAACTCTGTTGCTGTCTTTGTGGAGTTTTCATGTTGTCTCTGTGGCTACGCGGGTTTTCACCAGGCGCTAAGGGAATCAAGGGATATGGGGGGGGGGGAGAAAGCACAGGCGGGGCACTGATTTATGACGATCAGCCATGATCATATTGAATGGTGTTGCTGGCTCGAAGGGCCGAATGGCCTACTCCTGGACATGGATAGAAAGGTTAAGAGGGATATAGGCCACACGTGGGGAGATGGGAGTAGCCTAGAAAGGGCATCTTGGGTCAGCATGGATGAGAAGGGCTGAAGGGCCTGTTTCCTGACTCTATGCCTCCAGTGTATTGGGTGACGTTTGCTCCATAATGCCCCTGTCCCACTTAGGAATCCTGAACGGAAACCTCTGGAGACTTTGCGCCCCCACCCAAGGTTTCCGTGCGGTTCCCGGAGGTTTTTGTCAGTCTCCCTAATGGTCGAAAGTGGTTTCCGTTTTAAACATCGGTAATTCTTTAGTCGAAGCCGGTAGCGATGCAAGTTGAAGGTGGTTGCCGGAGGACAGAAACCTCCGGGAACCGCACGGAAACCGCACGGAAACCTTGGGTTGGGCGCAAAGTCTCCAGAGGTTTCCGTTCCGCTAGTTTTCCACATTAGATGTAGCAATACACGAGTTTCTGACCAGGCCTGTTCTTCTTCCAGACTGAAGAAAGGCCTCTAGACCCTTCTTCAGACCGGAAACTTCACCCATTCCTTCTCTCCAGAGATGCTGCTCGTCCCGCTGAGGTACTCCATCATTCTGTGTCTATCAGAGGTGATCACTCTGATATGTGCTGACCTGCCAGGTTTTTTTCCAGTATTTCTTAATTACGTTTTACCCGCACCTGCAGTTTTGTGCCTTTTGTGTATTCCCACGGGTGTTGGCTTTGCTGCCAGGCCTGTCCCTTCTTGTCTGAGCGAGGGGTGACATTGCTACCTGTGCAGTAAGCAACCGAACCAGCACTCCTCGAAAGAACATCCAAGCTTCCTCCATTGTAACCTCGCACAGTTCATTATAGATAGATGCAAAATGCTGGAGTAACTCAGCGGGACAGGCAGCATCTCTGGACTGGTTGACGTGGTCTGAAGAAAGGTCTCGACCCGAAACATCACCCAGAGTTGAAGTAGGGTCTCGTCACCATTCCTTCTCTCCACAGATGCTACCTGTCCCGCTGAATTTCCAGCATATCTTTGGTTGAAACCAGCATCTGCAGTTCCTTCCTACACAGTTCAGTCTGGACCTCTGGGTGCTCCCGTAGCCTCACAGCGCCAGAGACCGGGTCCTGACGGAGTTTGCACGTTGTCCGAGACCACGTGGGTTTTCTTCAGGTGCTCTGGCTTCTTCCCCACGTGGAGTAGATATTCGTTCTATTTGTCAGTCCCTCTCATTCCCAACACCAACCAGAACCAGGGGCCACGTTTAAGAATAAGGCGTTGTGAGTCAGATGGAATGCTTTCAGAGAGAGCTAGCGGGGATATGGGGAGAAGGGCAGGAACGGGTTACTGATTGGGGATGTTCTGATCACATTGAATGGCGGGCTGGCTCTGTCCTTATCACCCGTTTAGTATAGTTTAGTTTAGTTTAGAGATAAGGACGTCTGAGGAACGATGTTCTCGCCATAGAGGGAGTACAGAGAAGGTTCACCAGACTGATTCCTGGGATGGCAGGACTTCCATATGAAGAAAGACTGGATAGACTCGGCTTGTACTCGCTAGAATTTAGAATCTTATAGAAACTTACAAAATTCTTAAGGGGTTGGACAGGCTAGATGTTGTTCCCGATGTTGGGGAAGTCCAGGACAAGGGGTCACAGCTTAAGGATAAGGGGGAAGTCTTTTAGAACCAAGATGAGAAAAAAACGTTTCACACAGAGAGCGGTGAATCTGTGGAATTCTCTGCCACAGAAAGTAGTTGAGGCCAGTTTATTGGCTATATTTAAGAGGGAGTTAGATGTGGCCCTTGTGGCTAGAGGGATCAGGCGGTATGGAGAGAAGGCAGGTACAGGATACTGAGTTGGATGATTAGCCATGATCATATTGAATGGCGGTGCAGGCTCGAAGGGCCGAATGGCCTACTCCTGCACCTATTGTCTATGTTTCTATGTTTCTAAACAGCATGGAAACAGGCCTTTGGCCCACAGAGTCCACAGCGACCGTCAGTCACCCGTCCACACACTAGTTTTATGTCTGTCCCACTTTCTCATCCGCTCGCTGCACACTTTGCTGTGTTGTTAGCGACACTTTGCCTCGGGAGTTTCCACCCACTTCCAGCTGTAGATCACCTTGTCTGATCAGCCATTGAACAAAGATACGTGTGCACCGCTCCCTGAAGAATTCCCTTGGTTACAGAAAACACGGAGGAACTCAGCAGCATCTGTGGCTGGGGTTGCCAACTTCCTCACTCCCAAATAAGGGACAAAAGGTCAAAATACGGGACAAATTCCCCGACGGCAGTTCGTTGACCGACTGGGCCGTGGCTGGGTGAATGATGAGTTGGCCCGGGTGCTGGACTGCACACAAAGCCCAGCCGGCGGGCCAGCTGAGGGGTTTTGGCCCGGGGGCCGCGCGACGCCTGTATCTGTACACTGTATATGCACACGGCTCGATTGTGATCACGTATTGTCTTTCCACTGGTATGTTGGCACGCAACAAAAGCTTGTCACTGGACCTCGGTACACCTGACAACAAACTAAACTCAACTGATGGTACTGATTTTGAATGATCAGCCATGATCATTTTATCAATTTTATCTTTTTATCCATTTTATCCTATTGTTGTTTTATGTTGCACGGGTGAGCCAGATGTAACGGCATTTCATCCAGCCTTGCATCTGTTGGTGTCAACAATTCTATCAACTCTGTGTTGTGTTCTTTATTTTCACTGTATGGCTGCATGGTGACTGGCAACGTGACAAATAAATGTACCTTGTATCTTGTCCTTTTGAATGACAATAAAGTCTTTGATTAAGAAGGAACTGCAGCTGCTGGAACATCGAAGGTAGACAAAGGTGCTGGAGAAACTCAGCGGGTGCGGCAGCATCTATGGAGCGAAGGAGATAGGCAACGTTTCGGGCCGAAACCCTTCTTCAGACTGAAGTCTTTGGTCGATCTTATTGAATGGCGGTGCTGGCTTGAAGGGCCGAATGGCCAACTCCTGCACCTATTTTCTATGTTTCGAACTAAATTGAACTGAACTTATATTTGCAGTGTTGATACTGGGTTTGATCCAACAACTCGCTTGAGGCATCTCAGGACAAGGCAAGATGGGACGTGTGGAGACAGCTCACCTGCTGATTTGTGCTGGATTGCCCAATTGGGACGAGGTCAGCATTCTCCGGTTAGTAACGCATGCTTCCCCTCCTCTACCATCTCCTTTTTTGGATTTGGGAACTGGAATATAAACGTCAACCTTTCATCGTTGGTTGCACTGATCTGGAACGGTCCTCTGGAAAGCCCCTGCAAGCAGCAGTCAGCTCACATCATCAGCCAACATCCTGCCGCTGGCGAATGTCTGAGTCACTTCAGCCTCGTTCATCAATGTTGAGGCAAATTAGCAACACTCACTCTCACTGCAAGTAGACACAAGGTGCTGGAGCAACTCAGCTCGGGAGAGAAGGAATGGGTGACTTTTCAGGTCGAGACCCTTCTTCAGACTCGAAACGTCACCCATTCCTTCTCTCCAGAGATGCTGCCTGTCCCGCTGAGTTACTCCAGCTTTTTGTGTCAATCTTCAGTTTGAACCAGCAACTGCGGTTCCTTCCTACACTATCACTCTCTCCCTCTCTCACACGCGACACACACATACACACAATCTCTCACGCACACATCTTCTCACATACACTTTCTCTCACACTCGCCCTCTCTCAAACATACTTTGTAACTCACTCATACACCTGCTCACATTCTCTGCCTTACACACACTTGCTCGCTCACTCTCTCGCACGCGTATTCTCTCACACACACACATTCTTGGATGTGCAGTCGCACACACACACACACACACACACACACCCACACACACACCCACACCCACACACACACACACACACACACACACACACACACACACACACACACACACACATATTCTGTCACACTCTTTCCCACACACTCATTCTTTTATACACACACACACACGCAGTCTTGCATTCACACAATGTATAATTGTCCCCAGTGTGTGTAGGATAGTGTTAGGTTGTGGGATCACTGGTCGGTGTGGACTCCGTGGGCTGAAGGGCCTGTTTCCGTGCTGTATCTCTAAACTAAGCTAAATTCTGAGCCTACGACCCTTGGTCCTAGACTCTCCCATGAGTGAGAACATCCTCTCCACATCCAGGGGCCATTAGGACTGTAAACCCCTGTCTCACCAGGGACTCACTTACTGGACCAATTTACTGCTGTGTGATGTCTTTTTATAATTGCTGTTTTTTTCTCTTTTTTTCCTCCCACAAAAATATGTAATGTGTGAATCTGTGATTCTGTTCCCTTCTGTTTTGTAGCTTTGTTGCACAGTCCGTGAGCATTGTCACTTTTCATTTCACTGCACATCTCGTATGTGTGTGTGACAAATAAACCTGACGACTTCACTTTAACACTTATCCAGGCCTTTCACTATTCGGTAAGTTTCAATGAGGTCTCCACCCCCTCCTCCTCCTAAACTCCAGCGAGTACAGGCCCAGCGCCGTCAAACGCTCATCCCCGGTATGTTACCGCACTAATTACTGTTTACTAATTGCTAATTTAATCCCCAGAGATATAGCGGCTCTGAACTGGCCCTGCTGAGTGCCCCCACCCCCATGAACTGTCTCCCTCGGATGCTCACATCACACATCGACCTGCCACAGACACATTTGCACTTTAGACTGTTTTACTGTTCTTCTTATAAATCATGTCCAAATGCAGCCTGACCAGCGCCTTATCGCGCCTGAGCCTTACTCCCAATTAAGGAAGGATTGCTTCACAAGTACAGCCCACACAGATACCAATAAGGCTTACCTGCACACAAAAAGAATCGACCATTATTAAAAATATGCTTTTATTTTAAGGAGGTAATAAATATGTATTCCAAGCCACATCATCGCGACACGAGGCTATGCAGACATTAACATACTAAGTAAGGTCCCATTAAGTACACAGTACCCACTGATACATAGCAAAGGCACATGGTTTTCTATTCAATGTGTGTGTGGGCTAGGGTTGCCAACTGTCCCGTATTAACATCCCGTGTATTGGGCTAAATTGGTTTGTCCCATATGGGACCGCCCTTGTCCTGTATTTGACCGCTACTACTCGGGTCGAGGGGACTGTCGGGTCGGAGCGTCGCGTCCGGCCCCGCCTCACCCGTCCCGAGTAGTGCAGCCCATGGAGTGCAGCAGCAGCAGCAGCAGCAGCGCCTCGCCCGTGGCCCCGTCGGTCAGTCGGCAGCCCGGCCAGCTGTCCGACCTTCAGACCTTCGCTGACCGCTGACACCACCACCACCCCTCCTTCTCACGGCCGATCATCGGTTCATGAGGTGGACGGGGCGCCGGACTTTACGCGCGGCCCCCGGGCCAAAACCCCTCAGCTGGCCCGCCGGCTGGGCTTTGTGTGCAGTCCAGCACCCGGGCCAACTCATCATTCACCCAGCCACGGCCCAGTCGGTCAACGCATTGCCGTGGGGAATTTGTCCCGTACTTTGACTTTTTTTCCCCTTATTTGGGAGTGAGGAAGTTGGCGACCCTAGTGTGGGGGTCCTAGCTTAGATTTCCCAATGCTAACACTGCCAATGGCAAGATGCGTGGTTGTGTGTTGGGGAGAATGGGTTGAGGTGGTACATCGAGGGTGTCAAG
Organism: Okamejei kenojei; assembly: GCA_035221665.1. Taxonomy (NCBI): domain Eukaryota; kingdom Metazoa; phylum Chordata; class Chondrichthyes; order Rajiformes; family Rajidae; genus Okamejei; species Okamejei kenojei. The sequence goes on from CM069167.1 coordinate 2,138,108, forward strand.
TGGAATGACACGGTGATGGGAGAGGGGAGCTGGGTACCAGTACTCCTCTGGCAGAGGGCAGCATGCGTGCGCCCAGTTTGTGCGTGTGTGCGTGCGTACCCCAACATCTAGTGAGAGCTCCCAACACAGCGAGAGGGCAGCCAGGCAGCGGGTAGAGCTGCTGCCTCACAGCGCCAGAGACCCCGGTTCGATCCTGACTACGGGTGCTGCCTGTGAGGAGTCGGTACGTTCTCCCCATGACCTGCGTGGGTTTTCTCCGGGAGCTCCCGTTCCCTCCCACACTCCAAAGATGCGGAGGTTTGCAAGCTAATTGGCTTTGGTAAAATAGTAAACAGTCCCGAGTGCACAATAAAGCTTGTGTGCGGGCGATCGCAGGGTTGGTATGGACTCGGTGGGCCGAAGGGCCTGTTTCCATGATGCATCACTAATGTTGGTGGGAGGACATTCCTTCTTCCTGCACTTCCCATCACTCCTACCCACTTTCCCCCCCCACCAACCACGCCTCTCCTTTCAACGTGCAGGAAGGAACTGCAGATGCTGGTTTAAGCCAAAGACAAGACACAAAGTTCTGGAGTAACTCCTGGCCAGCAGGGGACGGGGGAGGGAGAGTGATTGTCGGCGGGCCAAGCTGAACAACCGCAGATACAAGAACAATGATAAGAACACAAAACATTACAGCTCAGCCGAACAAAGTCCACAGATAAAATATCTTCAGTGCATTTCTTTCGTTTCGCGCGGTCCTTTGCCAGCAAGGAAGCAACGCCTCAGCAAACAGCAGCCCTCCAGCGGGTCAGTGGCAAGATGTGTGGCCAAAATGCAGGCGTAACTCAGCGGGACAGGCAGCATCTCTGGAGAGAAGGAGTGGGTGACGTTTCTGGTCGAGACCAGGCAGCCACGGTCAAAGCTGCTCTCCCCCTCTTCACCAGAGGATGGGCCATGGTGCTCCACGGTCACCACTCGCTGCCCAAGTTATACGTCACCTTCTGTTTTCAGAACGGGAGAGAAGGTGATCACTCGGCCCATCGCACCGATGCTGGCCCTCGGAGCTATCCCATTGCCTGGGACAGGTGGGGTGGAGTTGGAATCTGTGGAATTCTCCGCCACAGAAGGCAGTGGAGGCCAACTCACTGGACGTTTTCAAGAGAGAGTTAGATTAAGCTCTTATGGCTAAAGGAATCAAGGGATATGGGGAGAAAGCAGGAACGGGGTACTGATTGTGGATGGTCAGCCACGAGCATATTGAATGGCGGTGCTGGCTCGAAGGGCCGAATGGCCTCCTCCTGCACCTATTATTTTATGTTTTAATGAGAAGACCAGCTCCTCTCCGAGCAGTGGCCGCTGGCAGCTCTTGTCATCGGACTGTCCCAGCGCACGGTCAAGAGTTCAGTCCTAGCGGCAAAGGTTGGCCGGCGGTGAAGCGAGCTCCTGCCAATCGGCAAGTTCACGGTGACCACTCCTCCATCTTCGGTACTTGCGACGAGCAGGCAGGGGTGTGTGGGGGAGGGTTGAAGGGTGTAGCAGCTCGGACCGCTGAGGGCTTGTTCACAGCAAGGGCAGCGAGTGACGGAGATTGACCGACGGACTAGCTATAGAGATGGTGGATGCAGCACGAAGCAAGACTCGCTGAGAGAACGCCCAGGTCCGGTCATCTCAGTCCCTGCAACAAGGAGAAACAACCTCATCAGCAGCTGTGTCAGTATCAGAGGATACACCACACACACGCACATTCACACACACACACACACACACACACACACACATGCACACATGCATACACGCACGCATACGTACACTCGGACGCACACACTCACATGCACACACACACACACACACACACATGCACACACACACACACACGCATACACGCACACACACGCATACATGCACACACACGCATGCACGCACACTCACATGCACACATGCACAAACACGCACGCATACGCACACTCGTACGCACACTCGCATGCACACACGCACACACACTCACATGCACACATGCATACATACACACACACATACGCACACACACGCATGCACACACACGCACACACACGCAAACACACGCATGTACGCACACACATGCACACACACGCATGCACGCACACACACGCACACATGCTCGCACACACAGACACACGCACACACAGACACACGCACACACAGACACACACGCACACACAGACACACGCACACACAGACACACGCACACACATGCACATTCACACTCGCACATAGACGCACCCACGCACACACAGACACAGAGACACACACACACAGACAGACAGACACACACACACACACAAACACGAACTGGCCCCAATCTCCGCAAAGTCCCATTGAACAAAGACACGTAGGTGCCATTCGGCCCTTTGAGCCAGCACCGCCATTCAATGTGATCATGGCTGATCATCCCCATCTTAGTTTAGAGACACAGCGCAGAAGCAGGCCCTTCGGCCCTAGGACCAGCGGTCCCCGTACACTAGCCCTATCCTACACACACACTAGGGGGAATTTACAACTTTACCAAAGTCAATTAACCTCCAAGCTTGTACGTCAGGAGTCCGTGTGTGTAGGATAGTGCTAGTGTGATCGCTGGTCGGTGCGGCCTCTGTGGGCCGAGGGCCCGTTTCCGTGTATCTCTGAAGCAGGTTAGGCCGTGGCTTCACTCACCTCTCCACGTCATGTCACCTTCTTCCCCGTCGTCTGTCTGAGCACTGCTCCACCCCGACCGACGACAGTGGCTCCATTTCAGTCATCTGCGCTGCAGCCTAATCGACAGACAAACAAGGAAAGGGTGGTTTAGTTTAGAGATACAGCGCTGAAACAGCCCCCTATAGCCCACCCAATCTGGAAATGTCTCCTCTAATGGCTGATTGATGCCCCCCTTAAAAAGTCATCGAGGAAAATTGAAATTGAAAAAGGGTTTCGACCCGAAACGTTTATAACGGAGACGAGGAAACACTTTTTCTCACAGAGAATGGTGAGTCTGTGGAATTCTCTGCCTCAGAGGGCGGTGGAGGCCGGTTCTCTAGATACTTTCAAGAGAGAGCTAGATAGGGCTCTTAAAAATACGGGATATGGGGAGAAGGCAGGAACGGGGTACTGATTGGGGATGATCAGCCATGATCACATTAAATGCCGAATGGCCTACTCCTACACCAATTCTCTATTGTCTACTTCCTTCACTCCATAGATGCTGCCTCACCCGCTGAGTTTGTCCAGCATTTTTGTCTACCAAACAAATTAAAACTGAGTTTGATTTTGAATTCATCAATTTAACTTCAAATACTTTATTTTAGACTTCAGAGATACAGCGCGGAAACAGGCCTTTCTGCCCACTGAGTCCACACTGACCAGCACACTAAACGCTGTCCTACACACACTAGTGACAATTTATAATTTTGCCAAAGCCAATTAGCCTACAAACCCGCACGTCTTTAGAGTGTGGGAGGAAACCAGAGCTCCTGGAGAAAACCCACGCAGGTCACGGGAAGAACGTGCAAACTCCACACAGACAGCGCCCGTAGTGGAAGCACACAAAGGGGAAATCATGCTTAACTAATCTTCTGGAATTTTTTGAGGATGTCCTTAGGAAAATGGACAAGGGAGAGCCAGTTGATGTAGTGCACCTGGACTTTCAGAAAGCGACCAGACCTTTCCCTCACCCCCCCCCCCCCCCCCCCCTGCTGCCTCGCCACCGTCTCCACTCACCTGCCGGCGTCTCTTGCGCAGGAGGCAGCTGAGGAGGATAGCGTTGGCCAACACGCTGACCACCATCACCACCGTGACCATCCGTGACCTCGGCGTGGAGACCTCCTCAGTACGGCAGTCGATGGAGGCCAGGACCTGTTCCCCAGCGCCCAGGTTCGGAGACGTTGAGTTGGCTTGGCTTTGGTCATCCCCGCCGGTCTGCCTAATGTTGACTTGACTGCCCTTGGTCCCGTTGGTCAGGCTGGCGTTGGCCGATGACGGGCCGGGTCTGTGGCCGGTTGCCAGGCTGCCGGTGCCCACCGTTGATGCATTGTTCAGGGCATCGGTGGTCGTGGATGGAGTTGCATCCGTACTGTTGGCCAAGTCGGCTGCCGATGGGTCTGGATTATTCCCACTGCTGGAGGCTGGAGGTGAATGGTTTCCATCGGTCAAGGAGTTGGGGGGCGTGCAGGCCGATGGCGATGGCGGCACGGCAGTGGTCGTTGGAATTTGGTCGGCTCCACCGATGAAATGACCCAATTGACCCACCGTGGTCACCGTGGAACCTGCTGCGGTAGTCAACATTGGCTCAACTTGTCCTAGAACACCAGGGATTCAAAGAGAAACGAGCTTGAAAGGTCACTGCTAATGATTGCACACACAGAGTGCTGGAGTAACTCAGCGGGTCAGGCAGCATCTGTGGGGAACATGGATAGGTGACGTTTCACAAAGTGCTGGAGTAACTCAGCGGGTCAGGCAGCATCTGTGGGGAACATGGATAGGTGACGTTTCACAGAGTGCTGGAGTAACTCAGCGGGTCAGGCAGCATCTGTGGGGAACATGGATAGGTGACGTTTCACAGAGTGCTGGAGTAACTCAATCTGAAACATCACCTATCCATGTTCTCCACAACTGCTGTCTGACCCTCTGACTTTAGACTTTGGAGGGACAGCATTGAAACAGGCCCTTCTATCTACCTCATTGGTGACCCTCGGACTATCTATGATCTAACCGTTATCTTGTAGTAACGTTATTCCCTGATCATGGAAGAGACACAAAATGCTGGAGTAACTCAGCGGAACGCAGCATCCCTTTAATTCGATCCAGAGCCACTGTCTGTCCCGTTGATTTACTCTGGCATTTTGTGTCTATCTTCAGTGTAAACCAGCGTCTGCAGTTCCTTCCTACACATCCCCCTATCACGCATCTGTTTGCTGCAAACGTACTTTATATTGTTCCCGATGTTGGGGAAGTCCAGAACAAGGGGTCACACAGTTTAAGGATAAGGGGGAAGTCTTTTGGGACCGAGATGAGAAAAACATTTTTCACACAGAGAGTGGTGAATCTGTGGAATTCTCTGCCACAGAAGGTAGTTGAGGCCAGTTCATTGGCTATATTTAAGAGGGAGTTAGATGTGGCCCTTGTGGCTAAGGGGATCAGAGGGTATGGAGAGAAGGCAGGTACAGGATACTGAGTTGGATGATCAGCCATGATCATATTGAATGGCGGTGCTGGCTCGAAGGGCCGAATGGCCTGCTCCTGCACCTATTGTCTATGTTTCCTGTGATTGGTCAGCACGCCACTAAAGCTTTTCGCTGCACCTTGGCACAGGTGGCAATAACTAAACACACTTACCTGGTGAACAGGTGCGCAATAAGCATTGACTGAAGTTGCACTCCTGGCTTGTATGTTTTGCAGCAAAGGACTGCAGGTTTCCCTGCAACGTCTCGAGAAGATGCGTGGAATTCCATTGCGTTACTTGGCAGTCTGGGGATTCCTATTGGAGGCAAAGGATCGGGGGAATCAGGAGAGTGAGCGATGGTTCAGCGGTCGTCACCCTGGGGTGGTCACGGGGGCGCAGCGGGTGGAGCTGCTGCCTCACAGCGCTTGCCACGCCAGAGACCCGGGTTCCATCCCGACTACGGGTGCTGTCTGTGCGGAGTTTGTGCGTTCTCCCCGTGACCTCCGAGATCTTCGGTTTCCTCCCACACTCCAAAGACGTACAGGTTTGTAGGTCAATTGGCTTGGTATAAATGTATTTTTTTTAAATGGTCCCCAGTGTGTACAGGATAGCGTCAGTGTGCGGGGATCGCTGGTCGGCGAGGACCCGGTGGGCCGAAGGGCCTGTTTCCGCGCTGTATCTCTAAACTAAACTAAAACCTACGATCCTGGAGCCGCCACGGAGAATGGACACGGGATTTACACCAACGTCGCTCGGTGGCGCAGCGGGTGGAGCTGCTGCCTCACAGCGCCAGAGGCCCGTGCTGTCTGTACATCCCCCCCGTGACCCGCGTGGGTTTTCTCCGGGATCTCCGGTTACAAAGACATATGTGCAGGTTTATAGGTTGCTTGGCTTGGTAGGAATATGAAATTGTCCCTTGTGTTAATGTGCGGGGCTCGCTGGTCGGTGTGGACTGCGTGGGCCGAAGGGCCTGTTTCCGCGCTGTGTTCCTAAACTAAACGACTTAAACTTTCTCAACCACGTTATTCCCCCACACTGACCCTTGCTGACCCTTTGGCAGCAATTTAGCATCAAACCCGGGTCATTCATCAGGAATTAATTTCCCTTAAGAACTTCTTGGCTGTAGATGACAAGACTCTCCAAACCACTGCCAGACAGCTGCGACCAGATGCACCCTAGCCGTTCTGAAATCTCCCCTCCAGCTTCACAGACCAGTTACTACACCCTCGTGGTGAGATACGTTCATAGGTTCTAGAAGCAGAATTAGGCCATTCGGCCCATCAAGTCTACTCCAACGGTAGGCGTAAAATGCTGGAGTAACTCAGCGGGACAGGCTGCATCTCCGGAGAGAAGGAATGGGTGACGTTTTGGGTAAAGACCGTTCTTCAGACTGATGAAGAACTAATGAAGACCCAAGTCTACTCCGCCATTCAATCACGGCTGATCTATCTTTCTTGATCAACCCCATTCTCCTGCCTTCTTCCCGTAACCCCTGACTAAGTGCTGGAGTAACTCCACGGGTCAGGCTGCATCTCTGGAGAACGTTTCAGGTTGGGACCCTCCTTCAGACTGAAGAAGAAAGGTCCTGACCCCAAAATCCCTGCTGAAAAACTCGACAGTTGACAGCAAGGGCAGCACAGCGGTAGGTTTTCTCCGGGTGCTCCGGTTCTCTCCCACATTCCAAAAACATTCAGGTCTGCAGGTTAACAGGCTTCTGGAAACTGTCCCTAGTGTGTGCGGGATAGAATAAGTGCACCGGGTGATCGATGGTCAGCACGGACTCGGTGGGCCGAAGGGCCTGTAGTTTAGAGATACAGACCCTTTGGCCCACCTGGTATGATGACTTGGGAGGGGGAGAGAGACAGAGAGACAGAGAGAGACAGACAGACACAGAGAGACAGACAGAGAGAGAGACAGAGAGAGAGACAGACAGAGAGAGAGACAGAGAGAGAGAGACAGAGCGACAGAGAGAGAGACAGACAGAGAGAGACAGAGAGAGACAGACAGACAGACACACAGAGACAGAGACACAGACAGAGAGAGAGACAGAGAGAGAGACAGAGAGACAGAGAGAGAGACAGAGAGAGAGAGACAGAGAGAGAGACAGAGAGAGAGACAGAGAGAGAGACAGAGAGAGAGACAGAGAGAGAGACAGACAGAGAGACGGAGAGAGACAGAGAGAGACACAGAGAGAGAGAGAGAGACAGAGAGAGAGACAGAGAGAGAGACAGAGAGACAGACAGAGAGAGACGGAGAGAGACAGAGAGAGACAGAGACAGAGACAGAGAGAGAGAGACAGAGAGAGACAGAGAGAGAGAGAGACAGAGAGACAGAGAGAGAGACAGAGAGAGAGACAGAGAGAGAGAGACAGAGAGAGAGAGACACAGAGAGAGAGACACAGAGAGACAGAGAGAGAGAGAGAGAGAGAGAGACAGAGAGAGAGACAGAGAGAGAGAGAGAGAGAGACAGAGACACAGAGAGACAGAGAGAGACAGAGAGAGACACAGAGACAGAGAGAGAGACAGAGAGAGAGACAGAGAGAGAGAGACAGAGAGAGAGAGAGACAGAGAGAGAGAGAGACAGAGAGACAGAGAGAGAGACAGAGAGAGAGAGACAGAGAGAGAGACAGAGAGATAGAGATAGAGAGAGACAGAGAGAGAGAGACAGAGAGAGAGACAGAGAGAGACACACAGAGACAGAGAGAATGCGAGGGTTACTTGAAGTTAGAGTAATTAATAATCATACTGCTGCCCAAGCAAAATATGAATACTTTTTAAAAGTTCTCCCCAGTTCCTTGTGTCTAAGATTGGACCAGAGGGCAAACTAAAGTTGACATTGAAAGTTGGGCCAGAGAGGGGGCTGTACAGATAGTGGGAGGGTGATATTTGGCAAAGGACATGGATAGATGAAGGAAAATAACACACAATTAACTGTCAGACACAAACTGCCGGAGTAACTCAGTGGGACAGGCAGCATCTCTGGAGAGGAGGGATGGGCAACGTTTTCGGGTCGAGACCCTTCTTCAGATTGTCTCGACCCGAAACGCTGCCCGTTCCTTCTCTCCAGAGAGGCGGCCTGTCCCGCTGAGTTACTCCAGCAGTTTGTGTCTTACCTTCGATTGAAACCAGCATCTGCAGTTCCTTCCTCAACAGTTAACTCCCACTTGGAAGACTCACATTGACTGGGCATTCCGCGATGAATTGTATCTCCTTGATGACGGTGATGACGAGAGATTGGAGCGGAGCCACGGAGTTCCGGTGGAGGTGTCCCAACGATCGATTCAGCGATAATAAGGCTTGTAGATCCAGACAGCAACTGTCCTGTAGACACAAGGGGAGGGGGGGGGGGGGTGAGTTCCTCCACTGTCAGAGTGAGTCCAAACACAAATCGGAGGAACAGCACTTCATATTTCGCTTGGGCACCTTACAGCCCAGCGGTATGAATATCAATTTAATTTCTCGAATTTCAAAATACTCTCAACCCAAAACGTTACCCATTCCTTCACTCCAGAGATGCTGCCTGTCCCGCTGAGTTACTCCAGCTTTTTGTGTCTATCTTCGGGGTAAACCAGCATCTGCACAATAATCTATCAATCCCTGCTTTACAAATACACAATGATCTGGCCTCACAGCCAACAGAGTGAAACAGGCCCTTCAGCCCAACTTGCCCACACCGGCCAACATGTCCCAGCTACACCTGTAAAGGGCCTGTCCCACACTGAGTTTAGAAGACCCTAGATGAGTTGAAAAACATGTCAAGGTTGTTTTGACTCACCAAAGTAAAAGACCTCCTGCGGCTATGTCTACGACCTCCTGCGGCTATGTCTACGACCTCCTGCGGCTATGTCTACGACCTCCTACGGCTGTGTCTACGACCTCCTGTGGCTATGTCTACGACCTCCTGCGGCTATGTCTACGACCTCCTACGGCTGTGTCTACGACCTCCTGTGGCTGTCTACGACCTCCTGTGGCTATGTCTACGACCTCCTGCGGCTGTGTCTACGACCTCCTGTGGCTATGTCTACGACCTCCTGCGGCTGTGTCTACGACCTCCTGCGGCTATGTCTACGACCTCCTGCGGCTATGTCTACGACCTCCTGCGGCTGTGTCTACGACCTCCTGCAATCAATGTCTATGACCTCCTGCGGCTATGTCTACGACCTCCTGCGGCTGTCTACGACCTCCTGCGGCTGTGTCTACGACCTCCTGCGGCTATGTCTACGACCTCCTGCGGCTGTGTCTACGACCTCCTGCGGCTGTGTCTACGACCTCCTGCGGCTGTGTCTACGACCTCCTGCGGCTATGTCTACGACCTCCTGCGGCTGTGTCTACGACCTCCTGCGGCTATGTCTACGACCTCCTGCGGCTATGTCTACGACCTCCTGCGGCTGTGTCTACGACCTCCTGCACCAATGTCTACGACCTCCTGCGGCTGTGTCTCAGTCTTCCACACTCAAGACCAACTGCAACTAGCTACGAGTGGAAAATGATCACATGATAATATTATGTCATGTTTGCATTTTTTTTTCTCGGGCCAGTTACCGACCCACGACTGCCATCACGACCTACTACGACCTACCTACGAGCAAAAAGTATCCATTTTTTCCATGCCGACCTTTCTTTTAAACTCGTGGACATTTTTTATCAGGCTGGAATAAAACGCCGCGACCTACTTGAGGCCACGAGCACGCGGAGACCACTCACGAGCATGAGGAAGACTTACAAAGATCTCCCACGACCTCGTTGCGGCCATGCTGCGAGTAGGAGTCAAGGGCAAGCTCGGCAGAGGTCGCCAATTAGGTGGTGCAAGTGGGACAGGGGCTTGAGGCAGCAACTTCTCCACCGCACCAACATTTAGGTGGAATATCTGCTGGTGTTTTCCTCTTTGCACCAGCTGTGGCACTTGTGTGCGGCTCGATCACATTCCTGTGCGGTGCACGGTGAGACTGCATCTCACGCGGACAAAGTTTACCAGAACCATAATAAACCAGAACCATTTACTATGTAAGGTAGACAAAAGGGCTGGAGAAACTCAGCAGCATCTGTGGAGCGAAGGAAAAGGGCAACGTTTCGGGCCGAAACCCATCTTCAGACTGATGGAGGGTGGGGGAGCAGGGGGGAGAGAAGAAAGGAAGAGGAGGAGCCCGAGGGCTGAGGGAGAGCTAAGAAGGGGAGGAGACAGCAAGGGCTAACGAAATTGGAGAATTCAATGTTCAGGCCACCGGGGTGCAGACTGCCCAAGCGGAATATGAGGTGCTGCTCCTCCAATTTCCGGTGGGCCTCACTCTGGCCGTGGAGGAGGCCCAGGACAGAGAGGTCGGATACGGAATGGGAGGGAGAAGTGCTGAGCCACCGGGAGATCAGGTTGCTTAATGCGGACCGAGCGGAGGTGTTCGGCGAAACGATCGGCAAGCCTCTGCTTGGTCTCACCGATGTAGACCAGCTGGCATCTAGAGCAGCGGATGCAGTAGATGGGGTTGGAGGAGGTGCAGGTGAACCTCTGTCGCACCTGGAACGACTTAACTATGTAACAGTGAATTGTGATTTACCATTCCAGTGGAACTCTGCAGATACACCGTGAGATTGTAGTCAGTGGGAAGATTGTTTCTCTGCAGGTAAAGAGAAAAAGAATGATTTAAATTCAGCACCATTGGTTTCTTAATGTTGATTGCTGATACTTAGTGTGTGTAAAAATATGACATACATAGATATTACATTAAAAATAGGTGCTGGAGGAGGCCATTCGGCCCTTCGAGCCAGCACCGCCATTCATTGTGATCACGGCTGATCGTCCCCTATCAATAACCCGTGCCTGCCTTCTCCCCATATCCCTTGACTCCACCAGCCCCTAGTGCTCTATCGAACTCTCTCTTAAATCCATCCAGTGACTTGGCCTCCACTGCCCTCTGTGGCAGGGAATTCCACAAATTCACAGGGTACACAAAAAGCTGGAGAAACTCAGCGGGTGCAGCAGCATCTAAGGAGCGAAGGAGATAGGCGACGTTTCGGGTCGAGACCCTTCTTCAGACTGGTCAGGGATCAGGGAAACGAGAGATATAGACGGTGATGTGGAGAGATAAGGAACAATGAGTGAAAGATATGCAAAAAAGTATCGGTGATAAAGGGAACAAGCCATTGTAAGCTGTTTGTGGTGTGAAAATGAGAAGCTGGTGCGACTGGGGTGGGGGAGGGAGATAGAGATAGAGGGAATGTCAGGGCCCGAGGGCTGAGGGAGAGGTGGGAAGGGGAGGAGACAGCAAGGGTTAACAGAATTGAGAAAATTCAATATTCAAGCCCAAAGGATGCAGACTCCCCAAGCGGAATATGAGGTGCTGTTCCTCCAGCTTGCGGTGTTGCTCACTCTGGCCGTGGAGGAGGCCCAGGACCGAGAGGTCGGATGTGGAATGGGAGGGGGAGTTGAAGTGCTGAGCCACCGGGAGGTCGGGTTGGTTATTGCGGACCGAGCGGAGGTGTTCGGCGAAGCGATCGCCAAGCCTCCGCTTGGTCTCACCGATATAGATCATCTGGCATCTGGAGCAGCGGATGCAGTAGATGAGGTTGGAGGAGGTGCAGGTGAACCTCTGTCGGACCTGGAAGGACTGCTTGGGTCCCTGAAAGGAGTGGAGGGGGGAGGTGTATCACAACCTCCACAAATTCACAACTCTCTGGGTGAAAACGTTTTTTCTCACCTCAGTTTTAAATGGCCTATATATATACACACACACACACACACACACACACACACACACACACACACACACACACACACACACACACACACACACACACACACACACACACACACACACACACACACACACACACACACACACACACACACACACACACACACACACATATACATAATTGTATGTGTGTGTGTGTGTGTGTGTGTGTGTGTGTATATATATATATATATATATATAACACACAAAATATCAGTATTCAACATTAAAAAATATATCATATATGTGGGTATTAGGTCATAAGTATCTCTAAAGTGATAGGAGCAGAATGAGGCCATCCGGCCCATCCAGTCTACTCCGCCATTCAATCACGGCTGATCTATCTCTCCCTCCTAACCCCATTCTCCTGCCTCCTCCCCATAACCCCTGACACACGCACTAATCAAGAATCTCTATCTCTGCCTTAAAAATATCCACTGACGTGGCCTCCACAGCTGTCTGTGGCGAAGAGTTGCATGGATTCACCGTGTGTATATTACAGCGGACTATGTTTCCATATTGTGTCGTGCTGCTGCAAGTAAGAATTTCATTGTTCTATCTGGGACACACAACAATAAAACACTTCAATAACACACAGACACACACATCACAGCTGTGGTCATACTCTCCCTTCAATTCCTTTCACTTCTCACCTTTAACCAACATATAAAAGCAGAGATTACTCGAAACACCGGTGGCTCAGAAACCTTTCATCTCCTCTGAATAGAGTCATAAAGGCACACAGCATGGAAACAGACCTTGTCCCTGCCGGCTGCGATTGCCCTATCTGTGTTTATAGAATGATACAGCGTGGAAACAGGCCCTTCGGCCCAACTTGCCCACACCGGCCAACATTCCCCATCTACACTAGTCCCACTTGCCAGGCTTGATCCATATCCCTCCAAACCTGTCCTATCCATGTACCTGTCTAACTGCTTCTTAAATGTTGGGATAGTCCCAGCCTCAACTACCTCCTCTGGCAGCTCGTTCCATCACCCACCACCCTTCGTGTGAAAAAGTTACCCCTCTGGTGCCTACAAAATCTTTCCCCCTTAACCCCATGTCCCCTGGTTCTTGATTCCTGTACCCTGGGACAAAGACTGTTCATTTACCCCCTCTATTCCCCTCGTGATATTTATTATCCCCTCATGAGCTGAGAGAAGTACAGAACATTGTCAGAGTTTTTTTCCCGGAGAAAAAGCACGTGGTCACCGGGGGAACGTACAAACCAAGAAGCCAATTAACCTACAAACCTGCACGTCTTTGGAGCGTGGGGGGAAACCGGAGCACCCGGAGAAAACCCACGCAGGTCACGGGGAGATCGTGCAAACTCCGTACGTACTGCGCCCGTAGTCAGGATCGAACCCGGGGACTCTGGCGCTGTGAGGCAGCAGCTCTACCCGCTGCAGCACCGTGCTGCCCCATTACAGTACCGGCAGCAACTATCTCTTCAGGCAGAGGCAAGGAACTGCAGGTGCTGGCTGGCCACGGAAAGCTGAAAGTGAGTCCGTCTAGACTGGAAGAGGCTTCTACCGCTGTCTGGCCATTTCCCGAGCAGCTCCCACCCCCCACCCCCCAACCTCCAACCCCCCCCTCCCCCACCCACAAGCCGTTACCAACTCACCAGCTCCTTGATGGAATCGTTATAGGAGTCTGTCAGGATGTCCCAGTTAAAGATGCACGCTGCGTTGCCACCCGCCAACGATACGAAAACAAGGAATGTCGCCTGGGGCAAGAGAAAATAAACTTATTGGAAAGAAACGTCTGCTCACTCTTCACAAGCAACAGCAATGAACAGGCGGAGAGGTTCAACTTACATCCCCCCCCCTCATCCCTGAGGTGGACTGTCTAGAGCGAGGAGGGACACAGAGGTAGAAAAATTAATGGGACCCGGCAGAGGGCTGTCATGAACAAAGGGGACAGGGGGCGGCTTGGAGATGGTAGACAAAAGTGCTGGAGAAACTCAGCGGGTGCAGCAGCATCTACGGAGCGAAGGAAATAGGCAACGTTTCGGGCCGAAACCCTTCTTCAGACAAAAGATGGGACTGTTTGGTGAAATAGTTGTGAATTGGTCGTCACCAGAAAGGAGGTGACATTCATGTCCTGCCTAGGTGAGGCTTTAGTTTTTAGAAATACAGCGCGGAAACAGGCCCTTCGGCCCACCGAGTCCGCGCCGACCAGCCATCCCCGCACACTAACACTATCCCACACACACTAGGGACAATTTACACACACACCAAGCCAATTCACCTACAAAAAACCTGCACGTCTTTGGAGTGTGGGAGGAAACCAAAGATCCCGGAGAAAACCCACGCGGCAAACTTAAGTACAGACAGCGCCCGTAGTCGGGATGGAACCCGGGTCTCTGGCGCTGCGAGCTCTAGCGTTGCACCAGCGTGCCGCCCAAGGGTCTGTGCGACGTTACTGGGTTGCATGCAGCACATGGCCTTGCACTGCACCTCTGTCCACGTGGCAATAATGCATCAATGAACCATTCAGGGAGCCGTGCATGGGTGACCAGCCGTGATCACAGCGAATGGCGCTGCTGGCTCGAAGGGCCGAATGGCATACTCCTACACCTATTGTCTGTTGTCTATTGTCTATTGCTGCTGCTACCACTTTTCCCCATCCCCCCGGCACTGATTGTCACGTGCACCTTCAACCCCTCTGATTGCTTTTGTCATTATCTCACGTTAAAAGGCGATTAACCACCAGCCAGCCTGTGGGAGGCAACCGGAGCACCCAGAGAAAACCCACGAGGTCACAGGGAGTACGTGCAGACTCCACGCACACGGTACCAGAGGCGAGGTCATAAGGAGCAGAATTAGGCCATTCAGCCCATCAAGCCTACTGCGCCAATCAATGATGGCTGCTTTCTCCCCATATCCCTTGATTCCATTTGGCCCCAAGAGTTGTATCTAACGTGAGGAGATATATATACTCACAATCAGCTCCTTCAGTGACAAGCGCTCTTTCCCTACTGAGCTCGCCGGACGTACATGAGAAAATTTCATCTCAACATTCCCACAGGGTTTATATTCCGCAACTAAAGACTGGTCATCTCCTGGAAACACAAGGAAACAGGTCATAAGTGATAGAAGCAGAATTAGGCCATTCGGCCCATCAAGTCCACTCCTCCATTCAATCATGGCTGACCAGTCTCTCCCTCCTAACCCCATTCTCCTGCCTCCTCCCCATAACCCCTGACACACGTACTAATCAAGAATCTAACTATCTCTGCCTTAAAAATATCCACTGACTTGGCCTCCACAGCCGTCTGCTGCAAAGAATTCCACAGATTCATCACACTAACTAGAGAAATTCCTCCTCGTCTCATTCTTAAAGGAACGTCCTTTAATTCTGAGGCTGTGACCTCTGGTCCTAGACTCTCCCACTAGTGGAAACATCCTCTCCACATCCGCTCTATCCAAGTCTTTCAGTGTTCGGTAAGTTTCAATGAGGTCACCCTTCATTCTTCTAAACTCCAGCGAGTACAGGCCCACTGCTATCAAATGCTCATCATAGGTTAACCCACTCACTCATTCCTGGGATCATTCTTGTAAACCTCCTCTAGTTATCAGTCACTTAGCAAGATGAAGAGTTAGTACCTCAGTCGACCAAAACATGTCTTACCCTCCTGAGAGGCAAGATTGAGGCTCATGCCTTCTGCCTCGATACTGGGGCAAGCCCTATCCCCCTGTGGTGCAGCGGGTAGAGTTACTGCCTCACAGCGCCAGGGGCCCGGGTTCGATCCTGACCAGGGGCGCTGCCTGTATGGGGTTTGCACGTGCTCCCCGTGACCTGCGTGGGTTTTCTCCGGGTGCTCCGGCTTTCTCCCACGCTCCAAAGACGTGCGTGTTTGTAGGTTAATTGGCTTCGGTAAATTGTCCCCAATGTGTCAGATAGAACTAGTGTACGGGTGATCGCAGGTCAGTACAGACTAGGCGGGCCGAAGGACCAGTTTCCACGCTGTATCGCTAATGAGAGTGGCAGAAGAGAGAAGAAAATGGTGTGAAGCTTGAATGGGTACAGAGAAGATTCACGAGGATGTGGCCAGGACTCAAGGGTCCGATCTATAGGGAGAGGTTGAGTAGGACAAGGGATGATCTTATTAAGGTCTATAAAATTATGAGGGGAATAGATCGGGTAGACGCACAGAGTCCCTTGCCCAGAGTTGGGGAATCAAGGACCACAGGACATAGTTTTAAGGTGAAGGGAAAAAGATTTAATAGGAATCTGAGGGGTAACTTTTTCACACAAAGGGTAGTGGGTGTGTGGAACGAGTTGTCAGAGGAGGTAGTTGTGGCATTGTTTAAGAAATATGTGCATGGATAGGACAGGTTTAGAGGGATATGGACCAAACGCAGGCAGGTGGGACTAGTGTAGCTGGGGCATGTTGGGCTGAAGGGCCTGTTTCCACGATGTATCACTCTATGTGACAACAGAGTGCCATTGGACCATTGTACTAAACAACACGAAAGGCAGGGGGAAAGGGTGAGAGAGAGACGCGGGAAGAAAAGAGGAACGAGAGAAAAAGAGAAGAAATGGCCAGCGATCAGAACATTAAAGGGACTGTCCCACTTAGGCGACCGCCAGGGACTAGTTTTAATGGAATTCACCTACGACAACCTACGGCAGCAAAAATTGTGGCCACTGTCACCGAAAATGTTTCAACACGTTGGACATTCTTTGCAGCCGTCGCCTGTAGTCTCCCAAAGAAATCACCTGAGTTGCACAGGCCCGTTTGGCAACTAAGCAAAAAGGCCGAGCAGTGAAAGGCAGCCTTTGTTCCTAATTCAAAGCAAGAATCTGTATGCTGCTCTTTGATGCGTCTCAGAATAAACTGAAGAAATCTGGCCACATTTGGTAAACAACATTAATAAAAATTAGTGAGATGGATGGGTTTTGAGTGGGTTGGGAGTGTGATCGTTTGTGAATGTGCGGAGATGGGTTTAGGCTTCCCGGACTTGCCCACCTCTGTGTCCCCGCCTGCCATTTCACCCACGCGGTTCCTGCGCAAGGAACTCATGAGTGTCTGTCCAAGTGGGGGGGTCACACTAGGTCCATGACCGACACTACAGAGTGGCACGGTGGCAGAGTTGTTGCCTTGGTCGGCAAGGACTCAGAATGGCAGGCAGTGACTGGTGGGGTACCGCAAGGCTCGGTGCTGGGACCACAGCTATTTACAATATACATCAATGATCTGGATGAAGGGATTCAAAGTAACATTAGCAAATTTGCAGATGACACAAAGCTGGGTGGCAGTGTGAACCGTGGGGAGGATGCTATGAGAATGCAGGGTGACTTGGACAGGTTGGGGGAGTGGGCAGATTGCATGGCAGATGAAGTTTAATGCGGATAAATGTGAGGTTATCCACTTTGGTAGCAAAAAGAGGAAGGCAGATTACTATCTAAATGGCGTCAAGTTAGGAAAAGGGGAAGTACAACGGGATCTGGAGCTATAGGAGCTCCAGCAAAGAGGTCCTTCTGCAGTTGTACAGAGCCCCAGTGAGACCACATCTGGAGTATTGTGTGCAGTTTTGGTCCCCTAATTTGAGGAAGGACATTCTTGCTATTGAGGGAGTGCAGCGTAGGGTTACAAGGTTAATTCCCGGGGTGGCGGGACTGTCATATGCTGAGAGAATGGAGCAGCTGGGCTTGTACACTCTGGAGTTTAGAAGGATGAGAGGGGATCTCATTGAAACATATAAGATTGTTAAGGGCTTGGACACACTAGAGGCAGGAAACATGTTCCCGATGTTGGGGGAGTCCAGAACCAGGGGCCACAGTTTAAGAATAAGGAGTAAGCCATTTAGAACAGAGACGAGGAAACACTTTTTCTCACAGAGATTGGTGAGTCTGTGGAATTCTCTGCCTCAGAGAGTGGTGGAGGCAGGTTCTCTGGATGCTTTCAAGAGAGAGCTAGATAGGGCTCTTAAAGATAGCGGAGTCAGGGGATATGGGGAGAAGGCAGGAACGGGGTACTGGTTGGGGATGATCAGCCATGATCACATTGAATGGCGGTGCAGGCTCGAAGGGCCGAATGGCCTCCTCCTGCACCTATTGTCTATTGAGTCGGTGGGCCAAAGGGCCTGTTTCCGCGCTGTATCTCTAAACCAAACTAAAACGATTCTCTACATTCTGTATCTTCCCCTTTGTCTACATACTGCATTCTAGTTGGACGATGGTATTTATGTGCAGTCCTATCTGATCTTATTGGATAGCACTGGACCTGGTCACCGTAGGGTCTTAAGTGACAGGAGCAGAATTAGGCCATTCGGCCCATCAAGTCTTCTCTGCCATTTAATCATGGCTGATCTATCTCTCCCAACCCCATTCTCCTGCCTTCTCCCGATAACCCCCGACAACCTCTTATGACTCTGCTACTCATTCTTCCGTGAACGGATTAACCACCACATTTCTTAGTTACAGAGGCACACGTCAAAAGTACTTCAATTAATTGTAAAAAAATAAATTGCATTAATTTGTTTCACTTGAGGTCCGAACAAAACAAGACATGCACTAAAATAAAATAAAGGTCAGTTAAGAAAATTATAAATTAACATTTTGATAAACTTCAAACGCATCAAGTAAAAATCAAGGACTTTGAAGACCAAGATTCCAATGAGTCATAAAATCTCAGTCACAGAAGAATCTAGCTGGGGTCAGAAATCTAGAGTTGTACAGCACAGATTCAGGCCCTTCGGCCCACATTGTCCGTTAAGAATGAGGTGAGAAAAACGTTTTCACCCAGAGAGTTGTGAATTTGTGGAATTCCCTGCCACAGAGGGCAGTGGAGGGCAAGTCACTGGATGGATTTAAGAGAGAGTTGGATACTAGGGGCTAGTGGAGTCAAGGGATATGGGGAGAAGGCAGGCACGGGTTATTGATAGGGGACGATCAGCCATGATCACAATGAATGGCGGTGCTGGCTCGAAGGGCCGAATGGCCTCCTCCTGCACCTATTTTCTATGTTTCTATGCCAACCACGTTGACATACCAGGCTAGTCCCATTTGCCCGCATTTGGCCCATATTCCCTCTAAACCCACCCTATCCATATATCAGTCCGAATGGTTTTTAAAACAAATCATAAATGTATCCTCGTCTATAACTTCCTCTGGCAGCTCGTTCCAGATAGAGGTGGCACGGTGGCGCAGCGGTAGAGTTGCTGCCTCACAGCGCCAGAGACCCGGGTTCGATCCTGACCACGGGTGCTGTCTGCACGGAGTTTGCACGTTCTCCCCGTGACCCGTGTGGGTTTCCTCCGGGTGCTCCAGTTTCCTCCCATATTCCAATGACGTGCGGGTTAATTAGTAGGTTAATTAGCTTTAGGAAAATTGCCAGTTTTTGTCACTATCACTGTTTGTTTTATGTGTGTGTGTGTATACATAAATATATAAAATATTCTGTTCATTATATTGTTTACACAGTGCTATGTTTACTTAGGTAGACAAAAGTGCTGGAGAAACTCAGTGGGTGCAAAGGAGCGAAGGAAATAGGCAACGTTTTGGGCCGAAACCCTTCCGGGTTTCAGCTCGAAACGTTGCCTATTTCCTTCAGAGTTTCGGCCCGAAACGTTGCCTATTTCCTTCGCTCCATAGATGCTGCTGCACCCGCTGAGTTCCTCCAGCATTTTTGTCTACCTTCGATTTTCCAGCATCTGCAGTTCCATCTTAAACATTCTGTTTACATATTCTGTTGTGCTGCTGTATGTAAGAGTTTCACTGTTCTGTCTGGAACATATGACAATAAAACACGTGACTAGTGTGTGGTGTTAGTATACGGGGTGATCGCTGGTCAGCACAGACTCAGTGGGCCGAAGGGCCTGTTTCCGTGCTGTATCTCTGAAGTCTAAATGGATTACCTTCCGAGTGAGGAAGTTGGCCCTGACGTCCCTCTTAAATATCTCCTGTCACAGGTTTAGCAAAATTATTCTCACATACAGGGAATAACTTTATGTTGCATTCCATCCAAACATATTAATCTTCCCTTTCCCCCGACTCTCAGTCTGAAGAAGGATCTCGACCCGAAACGTCACCCATTCCTTCTCTCTAGAGATGCTGCCTGTCCCGCTGAGTTACTCCACCTTTTGGCTCTATCTTCTATACACAAATACCAATTAGGTAGAACAAAGGGGAGGATACAGAGTGCAGGATATAATTCTCCGCATTGTAGCGCATCAGTTCCAGGGACAGAGTCCAATGTCCGCAATGGGGTAGAGGTGAATTGGGCAGCAGCCCAGCTTATGGAAGGGCCGTTCAGAAGCCTGATAACAGAGGGGAAGAAGCTGCTCCTGAGTCTGGTGGTGCGCGCTTTCAAGCTTCTGTACCTTCTGCCGGACGGGAGCGGGGAGAAGAGGGAATGACCGGGGTGGGACAAGTCTTTGGATTTGTACGCCGCAGGACTGGAACACTAATACTGGGGCTTTTCTTTGCAGCGTCACTGCTCAGAAGTCTATCTTTGCAATCCAGGTCAAGACAGATTGTTAAAAGCCATCCATGCATAAGGTATAGACAATAGACAATAGACAACAGACAATAGGTGCAGGAGCAGGCCATCCGGCCCTTCGAGCCAGCACCGCCATTCAATGTGATCACGGCTGATCATCCCCAATCAGTACCCCGTTCCTGCCTTCTCCCCATATCCCCTGACTCCGCTATCTTTAAGAGCCCTATCTAGCTCTCTCTTGTAAGCATCCAGAGAACCGGCCTCCACCGCCCTCTGAGGCAGAGAATTCCACAGACTCACAACTCTCTGTGAGAAAAAGTGTTTCCTCGTCTCCGTTCTAAATGGCTTACTCATTCTTAAACTGTGGCCCCTGGTTCTGGACCCCCCCAACATCGGGAACATGTTTCCTGCCTCTAGCGTGTCCAAACCCTTAACAATCTTATATGTTTCAATGAGATCCCCTCTCATCCTTCTAAACTCCAGAGTGTACAAGCCCAGCTATACGTCTGTCTATTTGGTCCTTCCCAACAGATCATTCGAATATTGTAGGAAGGAACTGCAGACGCTGGTTTAAACCAAAGATAGAGACAAAAAGCTGGAGTAATTCAGCAGGACAGGCAGCATCTCTGGAGAGAAGGACGGGGGACGTTTCAGGTCGAGACCCTTCTTCAGACGGAGAGTCAGGGGAACTCCCAGTTGCTGGACACTTTAATCCTCTGTCCCATTCCCACACTGGCCTTTCTGTCCTGGGTCTCCTCCGTTGTCAAGAGCGAGGCTAAATGCAAATTGGAGGAACAGCATCTCATATTTCGCTTGGGCAGCTTACACCCCAGCGGTATGAATATTCATTTCTCTAACTTCAAGTAACCCCGGCATTCCCTCTCTCTCCATCCCTCTCCCACCCGAGTCACACCAGCTTCTTGTTCTCACCCAGCAAACAGCTAACAATGGCCTGTTTCCTTTATCCTCCTCACTTTTTTGCATATTTTTCATTAATTGTTTGATACCTCTCTACATCATCGTCTTCAGAGTTAGATTATGCTCTTAGGGCTAAAGGAATCATGATTCGAGATATGGGGAGAAGGCAGGAACGGGGGGGTTTTAGAATCTACTGATTTTAGATGATCAGCCATGATCATATTGAACGGTGGTGCTGGCTCGAAGGGCCGAATGGCCTACTCCTGCACCTTTTTTTTTAATGTTTCTATGTCTATATATCTCTCGATTTCCTTTCCCCGGACTCTCAGTCTGAAGAAGCGTGTCGACCCGGAAAGTGACCCATTGCTTCTCTCCAGAGACGCTGCCTGTCCCGCTGAGCGACTCCAGCTTTTCGTGTCTATTCTAATACTGTAGACAGTCACAAAATGCTGGAGTAACTCAGCGGGACAGGCAGCGTCTCAACAGATAAGGAAATAGGTGGCGTTTCGGGTCGAGACCCTTTTTGCTTTCACGACACAAACCCTGCTTTCTAAATCGCAGCAGTCACTACGTCCCATTGCAATTTGTTTTAAGCATCAGAACCCGCTCTTAAAAAGCTACCGAGTCAAAATCAAACCGCTGATCTTGCACGAAACACAATCTCGTGGCGTGTGAAGTTGGTTTCGATCTGATTTGCAAAGCAGTCGAAACTTCCTTGACTAGAAGAGCACGAGTTCTCAACTTCCACAAGCGAGGAAAAGTTGCCCTCAAACGTTCACGCAGGTGTCTCTTACCTGAGATGATAGCCGACCGCGGTGGGAGTGTCCCCCAGTGATACAAAGCAAGGTCTGGACAGAGAGAAAATCTCGCCTTTTATTGAGGGTGAGGGGGCGGGGGAGGAGGAGCTGGTGGAGGTCAGGATTGTGTGGGCTTCCATGTGCCAATGTTCCCGCAGTGGGCGGGTGTGTGTATCAGCCGCTGGTCGGCTCCGCTCTGGCACAACACACAGGCTTCTCGAACTTCAAGTAACCCTTGCTTTCCCTCTCTCCCCATCAAGATTCACGATTCCAGATTCACGTGTCCCAGATAAGACAATGAAATTCTTACTTTGCTTCAGTACAACAGAATTTTGTAGGTACCAATACAGAACAGATCAGTGTGTCCATATACCATTACATAAATATATACACACATGAATAAATAAACAGATAATGGTCTATTAATGTTCAGAGTTTTGTTTGAGTTGAGTTTAATAGCCTGATGGCTGTGGGGGAGTAGTTATTCCTGAACCTGGTCGTTGCAGTCTTCAGGCTCCTGTACCTTCTACCTGAAGGTAGCAGGGAGATGAGTGTGTGGCCAGGATGGTGTGGGTCCTTGATGATGCTGCCAGCCTTTTTGAGGCAGCGACTGCGATAGATCCCCTCGATGGTGGGGCGGTCAGAGCCGATGATGGACTGGGCAGTGTTTACTACTTTTTGTAGTCTTTTCCTCTCCAGGGCATTCAAGTTGCCAAACCAAGCCACGATGCAACCGGTCAGCAAGCTCTCTACTGTGCACCTGTAGAAGTTCGAGAGAGTCCTCCTTGACAGACCGACTCTCCGTAATCTTCTCAGGAAGTAGAGGCGCTGATGTGCTTTCTTTATAATTGCATCCGTGTTCTCGGACCAGGAGAGATCTTCAGAAATATGCACGCCCAGGAATTTGTAGCTCTTGACCCTCTCACCATCCAACCCCTTCCAAAGTCCACAATCAGTTCCTTGGTTTTGTTGGTTCTGAGCGCGAGGTTATTGTGTTGGCACCATTTGGTCAGTCGGTCGATCTCACTTCTATACTCTGACACGTCCCCATCAGTGATACGTTCCACAGTGGTGTCCTTCAGCCCTTCCCAGTTCACAGACCAGTCTTACTGTCTCACTCTAGTGTGCAGAGAGGAAATATAAAATCAAGGGGAGAATTATGAAATCATGAGAATTACAAAATCATGAGGAGAATTATGAAATCATGAGGAGAATTATGAAATCATGAGAGGAATTATAAAATCATGAGAATTATGAAATCATAAGAACAATAAAATCAAGAGGAATTATGAAATCATGAGAGGAATTATGAAATCATGAGAGGAAATATAAAATCATGAGAATTATGAAATCATAAGAATTATAAAATCAAGAGGAATTATGAAATCATGAGGCGAATTACGAAATCATAAGATGAATTATAAAATCATGAGAGGAATAGATCGGGTAGATGCACAGAGTTTTTTACCCAAAGTAGGGGAATCGAGGACTAGAGAACACAGGTTCAAAGTGAAGGGGAAAAGATTTAATAGGAATCCGAGGGAAACTTTTTCACACAAAGGGTGGTGGGTGTATGGAACGAGCTGCCAGAAGAGATAGTTGAGGATGGGACTATCCCATTGTTTAAGAAACAGTTAGACAGGTACATGGATAGAACAGGTTTGGAGGGATATGGACCGAGCGCAGGCAAGTGGGACGAGTGTAGCTGGGACATTGTTGGCCGGTGTGGGCGAGTTGGGCCGAAGTGCCTGTTTCCACACTGTATCACTCTGAATATATGACTCTATAACTGCAGATAGACACAGAATGCTGGAGTAACTCAGCGGGATGGGTAGCATCTCTGGAGAGAAGGAATGGGTGGCGTTTCGGGTCGAGACCCTTCTTCAGACTGATCTTTCTGAAGAAGGCTTTTGACCCCAAAGGTCACCCACAAATACAGTAGATGAGGTTGGACGAGGTGCAAGTGAACCTCTGCCTGACCTGAAAGGACTGTCGGGGTCCCTGGACAGAGTCAAGGGGGAGGCAAAGGGACAGGTGTTGCATTCTCTGTGGTTGCAGGGGATGGTACCTGTGGAGGGGGTGGTTTGGGTGGGAAGGGATGAGTTAACCAGGGAGTTGCGGAGGGAACGGGATGTGTGGAAGGCAGAAAAAGGTGGAGATGGGAAAATGTGGCTGATGGTGGGATTCCGTTGGAGGTGGCGGAAATTTCGGAGGATTACATGTTGTGGAATTATTCTCATACTTGTTCCCAAGTGTGGAGGTGTGTGGCAGATCCTGGGGGTGATTTGGAGAATGGATTAGTGTAGGATGAGCACAAGCGGGTGGTTGATGACTCTGTGGGTGGAAGGGCCTGTTACAGGGCTGTGTGACTGAATAGTCAGATAGGAAATGTTTAGAGGGATATGGGCCAAACGGGAGCAGGTGGGACCAGTGTAGATGGGGCATCTTGGTCATCTGGCTGTGGGTGAGCTGGCCTGGAAGTCTTGTTTCTGTGCTGTGTGACTCTAGGTGAGGTCGCTGACTCAATGCGAGAGGTGAGAGTGGGAGTGCGGCGGAAAGTCAACTAACGGGCTGAATGGTGCTGCTGCACCGAGCGGTGAACCCATCTATTCTTGCAGCGCTCGGGAGACCACATCAATGAGCCAGCCTCATCTGGAAAAATGCTGGTTGGTGGGGATGGGAGAGAAAGTGGTGACGAAGCAGACATGACCTCGCTCGGTGGAGAGTGGCGTGGGAAGGGAGGGGGAGGGGGAAGGAGGGGGGGGGGGAGGCAGAAGAATGGAGCGGTGAGTCACGGAGGGAATAGAAGAGGAGAGGAGGGGAAAGTGTGACTGCTGATGGAATCATGTTCCAAGGTTTCAGTGGTGGAGGGTGAAGGGGGTGTGAAAAAGGTCCATGCAGTCACCTCCCTCGCCATCTTAAGGCGCCCCTAAAGCCACAGTCATGGTGTGATACAGTGTGGAAACGGCCCCACAGCAGAAGTGTCCACGTCGCGGGGCTGGAAGCTGGACGTATCCTGAGCTAATTCTGCCACCACCGTCATCTATTGCGACAAGTGATGGCTCCCACTGATTGTCGCTGGAATCTCACGTCCGTTTCAGGACGGACGATGACAGCGAGGTCAACATTGTAACAAGATGGACACGAAAAGACGAAGACAGCTTGGAAATAGGCCCTTCGGCCCAACTCGCCCAACCTCTATACTCATAATACTACTATATTCATATATAAGTCCCGCATTTGACCAGAGAAGCAGGACAGGGTTTTGACCCGAAACGTTGCCTATTTCCTTCGCTCCATAGATGCTGCTGCACCCGCTGAGTTTCTCCAGCACTTTTGTCTACCTTCGATTTTCCAGCATCTGCAGTTCCTTCTTAAACAGCCAGGCTTCTTTTTTCTTTTTCACTAACGATGACTTTTATTTTGAAGGCAGACACAAAATGCTGGAGTAACTCAGCGGGACAGGCAGCATCTCTGGAGAGAAGGAATGGGTGACGTTTCAGGTCGAGACGTGTCTGAAGAAGGGCCTGGATCCTTCCAGGTGAGGAGGGGGCTGTGGACCCCCAGCAGAGCCAAAAACAACACCTGCCAAAGGGCGGATGAGCTCCTAGAGAGCCAAGGGCCGTCCACACTTCAGTAGAAGTTGCGATCACTGTCCTACACGGCGTTGTAAGGCATCGTGCCCGTTGGAAACATGCAGCACTGCGTCACTAATGTTTTCAATGATGTTATTATAATAATATTAATAATAAGAGTAGTTAGGACATATGTCACAGGGTGAGGCCAGGATATCTGTGGGGAGTAGTCTTCAATGGATTAATAGTACCAATTAGAGAATGAAAAAAGGGAAAGTTGTACTTCCTCAGAACATTAGACTTTACTTTAGAGATACAGCGCGGAATCCCTTTGGCCCAGCGAACCCGAACCGACCAGCTAACCGACATCTTCTTCTGTCGTGTGGTGTGCACAGACTAACATTGTTGGACAACTTGCTCTATTTGATCTTCCGTTTGTGCACGTCGAGTTGATTGCATTCGTCGAAACAGGGCGGACCCCGTGAAGGTTGCAATCTCCCGCCCCACTCTCCCACACACACTAGGGACAGTTTACAATTTTACCAAAGCCAATTAACCTACAAACCCGCCCGCCTGCGGGAGGAAACCCGGCAAAAAGGTCACGGGGAGAACGTACAAACTCTGTACAGACAGCACCCCTAGTTAGGATCGAACCCGGGTCTCTGGTGCAGTAAGGCGGCAACTCTACCGCTGCGCCACCGTGCCCCCCTTGGAGCCTGAGAAGATTTGCATGTTGCTGAATACTCTATCCTCTGCAGCTGAGGGGCACACTGACTGGTTGCTTCAGGGCCTGGTGCGGCAACCCGAGCAGTGGACATTGCCCGGTCGGTCATCATAATCATATTTTATTACCCAATTATGTTTTGCAACATTTGCCAATGAGGAATTTCATTTGCCAATAAAAAGCAACAGAATGCACAAAATACATTTTAACATAAACATCCACCACAGTGACTCCTCCACATTCCTCACTGTGATAGAAGGCGAACAATCTCTCCCCTTCTTTGTCCTCCAGCAGTCGGGGGCCTCGAACCTTCCGTTGACGGGATGATCTTAATCCCGTAGCGGGCGGCGAGCCTCCTCGTCGGAGCGATCAAGCTCCTGCATCGGGGGTCAAATCTTAGCTTCCCCGCGCCGGGCGATCTACCTCGGGTCGGGGCTAGTCGAACGTCGTGTGGCTTTTGGATCTTCCCGACGTCGGACTCAACCCGAGACTGCAAGCTCCTCGATGGTGAAATCCGCAGGCCGTGGTTGGAGCGTGGGACCCAGGCAAGGCATCGGCTCCGATGGTAAGTCTACGCCCCGCAGTGGGGCTCAAAGTCAGTCCCAAGCAAGGCCTCCAGCTCCACGATGTTAGGCCGCAGAGCGGCTGGAGATATGACCCAGAAAACAATCGCATCTCCGGCAAGGTAAGAGATTGATAAAACGTTTCCCCCGACCCCCCTCCCTCACCCCTCCACATAAAACAAACCAGAGAACATTAACACAACATTTTTAAACTCACCCCAAAAAAAAATGAAAAGGACAGACAGACTGTAGGTGAGGCTGCCATCGAAGTGCCACCCGGTGGAACGGAGACTGACCTACCCACCATCGAAGTGATCTACAGGAGTCGCTGCCTCAAAGATGCCAAAGAGACCCACACCACCCTGGCCACACTCTCATTTAATTTTTCCATCGGGAAGGAGGGATTGGGAACCTGTAAACCGTGACGTTGCGGGATCAAGATCGGCTTCTCCCCAACAACCATAAGGCTCTGGAGCCTGCCTGCACATCCTGACGAACCACAAGCCTACCTCACTCAGCACCCAACTACCATGGACTGTGCCTGACGGGTTTACCTGGAGACTGATGATTCATCGTCTGTTTACTGGGCCTGTAAACCTGCACTAAATGAGGGTTTTGTGGTTTGTCAAGTGTGTGTATAAACACTCACGGCTCAACCCTAAAAATGCCATGAGCGATAGCCTTTTGTGTTCATAAACTGTGGTCTTGGGTTGGACGATGGACTTGGATCTTGTACTATTATGCTTCACGTGTATTACTGTATCAGTAATAAATTACTGATTATTCATTCATTGAATTAATGATCATTGTGCATTGATCTTCCCGACGTCGGACTCAACCCGAGACTGCAAGCTCCTCGATGGTGAAATCCGCAGGCCGTGGTTGGAGCATGGAACCCAGTGGTCTGAGTGCAGGTAGATGGGACTAGGGGAAAACAAATGGTCGGCACGGACTGGAAGGGCCGAGAGGGCCTGTTTCCGTGCTGTAATTGTTATATGGTTTTTATATGGTTATCTGTGTGTTATTGCATTAATGGGCCTGCTAACTGTTGCAAGTAAGATCTCTGGAGGAAAGGAATGGGTGTGGGAACGCATTTTCAGACCACTCTGAATATGGAACGAGCTGTCAAAGGAGCTATTGTACCAGCTCCTCCTTGCAGCAGAGAATAACAATATTTAAAAGTCATTAGGGCACCAATTAAGTCTAAGGAGAGGTGATGCATAGCTTGGTGATAGATGTTTAAGACAATTTTAAGCAAGGGTTTAGAGAATGACAGGCAAGAGATTAGACAGGGTGGTTGTGGTCTGGGAATTCTAGTGGCGGGTGGATGAAGCAACCATTGAAGGAGAATGTGCAAGTCCAGAGTTGTGAAGTGAGGGAGGGTCTAGGGCCAGAGGGCGCAGCCTCAGGATAAAAGGACATTCATTAGGAAGGAGATGAGGAGGAAATTATTTTGTCGGAACTTCAAAGGTCAGTTTGTGGCCATGTGTACCAGATAAGGTTCAGTGAAACTCGAATTACCATACAGCCATACATACAAAACGCAACAAGACGCCCAATTACATAAAAGTTAGCATAAACATCCACCACAGCAGATTCCCCACATTCCCCACTGTGATGGAAGGCAATAAAGTCCAATCTTTTCTCCCGCGGTCGGAGCAGTCGAACCATCCGCAGTTGGGGCGATGGAAGCTCCCGCAGCCGGCGATCGAAGCTCCCGCGTCCTGGAGCTCCCGAAGTCGGTCCCTAACCAGGGCCCGCCAGCTCCACGATGTTAAAGTCCGCAGACTCCCGCGGTTGGAGCTCCCGGGCGGTCTCCAACAAAAGCCACCAGCTCCTCGTTGCCAGGCCGGGGCGCGGAGGGAGATAGGATACGGGAAAAAATCGCAACTCCGTCGAGGTAAGAGATTAGAAAAAGTTCCCCTCAACCCCCACATAAAACAAGCTAAAGAACACTACAACATACATTTAACACAGCCTAACAAACAACAAAGAAGAGCAGGGTGAGACAGACTGTCGGCGAGGCAGCCACTGCGACTCCAACAGGGGGGTGAATTTGTGGAATTTGTGGAAAACCAAGGAGGCCAAGCAGTGGATATTTTTAAGGCAGAGATAGATAGATTCTTGATCAGTACGGGTGTCAGGGGTTATGGAGAGAAGGCAGGAGAATGGGGTTGAGAGGGAAAGGAATGAATGGGGCCATGATTGAATGGCGCAGTAGACTTGATGGTGGCGAATAGCCTAATTCTGGTCATATCACTTATGAACTTGTGGACATGTTGATGGGTCTGGAGCTAAAAAAAGTTCAGAGTTAATAAGAGGGGCGAGAGGAAGATTTCACCGCATGCACGACAAGGTTAACAAGAGCAGCACCTCATATTTCGCTTGGCCAGCTTTCAACACAGCGGTATGAACATTGATTTCTCTCATTTCAAGTAACTCTCGCATTCGCTCCCCACCACCACCGCCTCTGCCCCTCCCCCACCCTAGTTATCCTGCTAGTACCACTGTTTACATCCTTGTATCCCTCTCATCAGCACATCTTCCCCAGCCAACAACGAGCCATTGTGGGCTCCACTCTTCCAGTGGTCAATTCTTGCCAGCCTTGATTTGTTCCGGCCTTTACTCAGCTCCTCTCCCAAGCTCCTACTCAGTTTCTTCCTCTCCAAACCCACCCCTCACCCCCCCCCCCCCCCCCCCCCCCAAACTCTATCTTTCAGACAGGACCCGTGGTCAGGATCGAACCCGGGTGTCTGGCGCTGTGTGGCAGAAACTCTACCGCTGCGCCACCGTGACGCCCCTTCTGAGAAGAGATAGCAATTTTTAAAAAATCAAGGTCAGCTTTCCAACTGACAATTGTTAAGGGTTTGGACGCACTAGAGGCAGGAAACATGTTCCCGATGTTGGGGGAGTCCAGAACCAGGGGCCACAGTTTAAGAATAAGGAGTAAGCCATTTAGAACGGAGACGAGGAAACACTTTTTCTCACAGAGAGTGGTGAGTCTGTGGAATTCTCTGCCTCAGAGGGCGGTGGAGACAGTTCTCTGGATGCTTTCAAGAGAGAGCTAGATGGGGCTCTTAAAGATAGCGGAGTCAGGGGATATGGGGAGAAGGCAGGAACGGGGTACTGATTGGGGATGATCAGCCATGATCACATTGAATGGCGGTGCTGGCTCGAAGGGCCGAATGGCCTACTCCTGCACCTATTGTCTATTGTCTATTGGCAATCCACCAGACGTCAATGTAAAACAAGGACCATGGGCATTGATGGGTCAATGGGTCTTGGCATAGGTTGGGTAGCAGGCCTTTGGAAGTTGACGCCTGTGGTAGACTGGCCTGGAGCATGTTGACATAGTAATCTCTGCCAACATCTCTGAGATAAGGAACCATCCCTTACCATTCATTCATAGCACAAAGTTTCCATTGTTAGCCAATAGAACACGCACTTTCATAAAGGTCGATACAAAATGCTGGAGTAACTCAGCGGGTGAGGCAGCATCTATATAGAGAAGGAATGGGTGGACCTTTTGGGTCTTGACCGGAAACGTCACCTTTTCCTTCGCTCCAGATACGCTGCCTCACCCGCTGAGTTTCTCCAGCATTTGTGCTTACCT